>ML792318.1:46500-79133 GCA_009831015.1 Picea engelmannii | reverse complement strand
TCTCTTTAAGTTTCAACAATGCATGGATCAACTGGACTTTTATCATGGGGATGTATTGATGAAAATGTTCATGCATTCATTAGATGGTGATGCACGTCAATGGTATTTCTCACTACCTCATTCTAGCATTTCATCATTGAAGAAATTTCAGTCATCTTTTAAGGAGCACTACAAAAGGTATTTTTCAGTTGAATTTCTATTTTAGAATTGTTGTGAGGAGTTTGAAAAGGATATTCAACATAGAGTAAGTGTTTCCTCATATTATAAGGCTGAAATAGATGTTTCTGTTGAATAAATCAAGGAAAACTCATATCTTTCCTTTCCTATTTTTCCATTGTTGAAAGTATATTTTTTCGACTGCTCTTATGATGAAGGAAATGGTAGCAATGCAATAGATGCATCTGTCCTTGTAACAAAAGTCTATAAAAATCATTCCTCTAATGATATTGTTGTCCCAAATGTTGACAAAGATCACCCTATCCTTGATGAACATTATGATGATGAAGAACATGTTTTTACTAAAGCACATACATAACTTATTAGCATCCATCCAGTATATGGTAATGAAGAAGATAAGGAGGAATTGCATCAGCATTTTTCTTTACCACCCATTGATGAGCAGAAATCTCCAAGGATCAGTGAGCTCAAACAACATATGAGTAGTTATGGATCATATAAGGACTACCATTTTGTTGAAAAATCAGCCTTCACAGAGGAGCAAGATTGCCTTCTTAACCAATTGAAAGTGTGCCATGTTCTTTAGGATCTAGTGGCAATCTGGATGGATTCCTTTCTTGCACAAGTCCCAATTGTTGTAACTCTAGGTATATCTCTTATTTACAACAGTGAGTGTAAGCTTTTCTTGGAACTTATGCTGAAAATATTACCTTTTTTCTGTATTTTCTCAAAGAGTTTCCTGCAAAAAGTTATTTTCACCAGTCAACTACTTTCATGGTTGTTGTGGAAGTTTCCTTACACCTAAGCAAATTCGTTAGTTGGTTAGAGTAGGATTATGTATATAAATAATCTCAAACTATGGGCAGGTGGTTTTCAGTTTTTAGTTTGCAGTAGATCAACAATAATGACTCCTAGCCCAATGGATAAGGCACTGGAACTGCATGTTCTTGGCAGCTCATAGGGAGTATGCCATCCCCTGTGGAGCCAGATGTCAACACATAAGATTGTATGGGTCAAAAAATTCACCTTCATTTTTTTTTTATTCATAAGGTTTATAGGACATAGGTTTTGAGTCTTTAGGTTGTAATCATAAAGTTAGATTTGGTTTCAAAACGAATAAGGTTATGTCTAGCCTTGGTCTAAAGTTTGAGTTATGTGATTGTTTTTATTACAAGCATCATGTCAAGGAGGATTTATGGTTTTCATAGCCTACAATTTAACCATTTCTCTAAGGATTATGTCATACCATCAACTAATCACCTCCTTGAAGTGTGCGAGATATGTTTGACAGGCGTTGTGAACTGGCAATGCGAACTAGATAAAGAGGAGAGCTAGAGGTTCGACTACTTGTAGACACCCTCGGAAATTTTAAAGATATCAGCATCAAAATCAAGACCACTAGGTAGTCCATGATGGTTTTCATCCTATTTGAAGGTCGAGAAAGTGGTTTTGGATGTTTTTTCTTTTTGACGCTGCGAACTGGCCGACAGCGGCGTTGCGAACTCATTTTTTGTAGCAGCTTCTTCTAAAGATTTGATCATAACTCCAAAATGGTGATGTGGGTTTTTTCTGAATTTTTTTTTGGAGGAGCATGATAGTGGCATTGACTTGCTAACCAAATTTCAGCCTGACCCAGTTTGGAATTCGAGAGATATTATTAAACCACCAGTGCGCTGCAAACTCTATGTTTTGCATAGTTGTTGGATATCCACCTTGTTTGGAGGTTGCCACCTGTCGAGGAAGGTTCGAATGGTCTCCTAGGAGTTATTTGGACATGAGGGACATGTGTTCCATCTCCAGATCAATCAGGATGAGTTTCAAAAGGAATTTATCATCATAGACAAAATCCCAAAAAAATAGGAATTTGTTAGGATTTTGTTGGAATCTTTTGTAACAAGACTCCTAACTAGAGCAGGATCCTATGTAACTCCTTGGTTTCGACCTCATTAGGGTAGATAGAGATTATTCACTATAAATAAAAGGGTTTTTGATGAGAAAAGGGATCACTCCATGACCCAAGAGAGGCTGGAGAGAGTTGGAGCCATGCAGTTTCCCTGTGTGTGCTCATTGTAAGCCTGAGGGCATGTTTTGTAAATATTTTTTCCATTGAAGACTCATGAGATATGTCATATCATATTTTTATTTGTTTGTTTTTCATATATCTTTTCAACTTGCTTGAATATGATTATTGTTAATGTAGGTTTAATTAACAGTATTATGTATGCGATTTCTATGGTAAAGGATTTGTTGCAGAATTTTATTACATGTTATATTTAAGCATTCACATTCATTGTTGGAAAGGATTTCCAATCAGTGAACGTTCAAACCATTGGATTTTATCACTTGAGCAGGGTGTGAGGATGATTTGTTCACTTATATGTTGACCCTTCTTTCTTTCTTTCATCATCATACAAGTTATTTATCTGATAAGCAGCTTGATTGCCTTCAATCTGCAGAATGTTTATGACTCCAATGTCCAATGGTGTAGCCTATTGATCTGCATTTTTCTTCCCTCTCCATTCTTTCTCAGTCTTGCTAATCCACCTACTCAAACCAATTTAATCCATTTATATTATGATGGGTATTGGGCTTGCACTTATAGCAGTCTAAGTGTGACTCTCAGTGCTAACACCAACAAAGTGCGACTCAAGTAGTAGATGACGTGCTCTTGGAGCTCATCGTTCTCCTGGACCTAGACCATGCCAATCGAGGAATATCCCGCTACCAAATATAACAAAAAAATTCGATTACAATAAGGGGGAATCGGTAAAGGAGTCTAAACCAAGGCTTTCTTTAATGTGTCTAAAGAATGATGTGTTGCTTCATCCCAATAGAATGGGACTAATCTGGATTATTTTAGGAATGATATGAAGGCAAATATATAACAGAGATATAACAAATAATTGCACAGAGATATGGAAAGGAACACAATTATATAGTAAGCTCGGATTCTATTAATGACTATGTGAAACACAATATACTGTAAAATGCAAAAGCACACAAGCTAGCTAGAATGGTGGCAACTTATCTTTGAGAAGAAATGTGTCGGCTATGCTCATTCGCAAGAATCTAGTTACAATGAGGCTCCAAATGCCTTTTTAACATAAACCATAAATGAGAAAACCCTAAACATCGAAAAACCTAACCCTAGGAGATGAAGTGCCAAAAGTCATGTGGGCCCCGATGGGGTAAGTTTGTACATCAACTTCCAAGGGTCGTAACTTTTGCACAGGATCTTCATTTTAGGTACACAATAGCTCATTGGAAAGAACTATATGAGGACTACACATTTTTTCATCACACTTTGGCTAACTTCTATAATGTGACTATGGTGTTCCCAAAAAATTTGTATAGGGCCTCAAAACGACCTCAAAATTTTAGGACCCGCAAAACTAGGAAAAAATGCCAAAATGGAAATTGGTATTTGAGTCAGTGGAATATATGGGTGGCCAACGATATCCACCTAGATCATTCCTCCCCCCTTAAAAATAAATTTTATCCATTGCGTCAAGTGCTTGCATCAAATGAGGAATGTTTTTCTAAACTTGACTCCTGGTGAGCCACTTGCCCTGATGAAGAAACTACCATGCTTTGACAACCTGATAGAGTTTGATAGTATGTTGGTGGGTGTCCTTTGTCCTAGTGTTCATCATCTAATCAATTTTCGCCTATTCTATGCCAGAAGGATTTAGTTCTGTAGGGGCCAACTACTCGGCTGCATCCGAAGTGTTCAAGAGAGGTGGAAAATATGGTTGGAGCAGTTGCACATTAAATATCGGGTGCAAGCCAAGGAAAGGAGAAATTATTAATTCAAAATAATTATCACCCATTTCCTTGGTGATGGTGTAAGTCCCATATCGAAGTGGGCACAACTTTTGATGGGGTCTTGTGAGGTGCTCTTTTTGCAAATGAAACCAGACCTTATATCCCACATGAAAGTTGTGAGGTATTCGATGTTGATCGTGGTGTTGCTTGTACTTGGAATTTTCTTTCTACAAAATATCATGAACTTGTTGTTAGATGTGCTAGATATTCTCAACAAATTTGGTTGCCCAAATAGCCTCATTCTAAGCATGGGAGGACTCTTCCTATGCGGCTGCAATGGGAAGAGCTACATCAATGGGGGCCAATGGTTGGAACCCCAAGTACACTTGAAAAGGGTTGTGGCCAATAGAGATATGGAGGGATCTATTGTAGATATGTTGAACATAAGGAAGGATTTCATCCCATGTGCATGGATGTTTAGAATTATACATTCACATGATATGGACTATCATCTTGTTGACTACCTATGTTTGTCCATCAGTCTATGGGTGGAAGGTAGTCGATTTGGTCAGCTTAGTGTCTATCATCAACCATAGGTTGGACCAAAAGGTTCTTAGGAACCTATTGTCTTGATTAGAGAGAATAGTTTGTGGTATCCCAAAATGAACCCAACCATGTGTGAAGAAGAGCTTGGCGGTGGCCTTGGTTATGATGCTCTTCTTGTAAGATGCCAAAATTTTCATCTTAGAGAATCGATTAGCGACCGTGAAGACACAGTCATTCCCATGCTTGGTTAAAGGAAGATTGGACATATATTCCATGGAGATGGACTCCCAAGGCTTATCGGGAGTAGGAAGAGGGGTGTATATCCTATGTTTCTTGATGGTGGGCTTGGAAATGGCATAGGTGGTCAGGATTTGATGTACTTTCGAACATCTTATCGAAGCTTCAACCAATAAAAATGCTTCTGTGGTACTTCCATTGTCTTTTCTACACCAAAATGTCCCACTTCCTAGATGTAATGAGCTTCCAAGATTAGCTTTGCACGCTCGCTTGAAGGAACACAGAGATGGCTCAGATGGCATAATAATCCATCCTAGAGATGAAAGTTGGGAACTATTTTAGATGCTCTTAATGTCTGATAGGCAATAGAAAATTCATAGCCATTATTATATAATTGTGTCCATCCAGATATCTCATGTCCACAAGAGTTAAGCATTGTGGTTAGCACTGCCATCGGGGGTCGACTAAGGAAATCTATGACATGGTTGGTGCTACCCTTCTTGTACTTGATATTCAAGTGGAATTGTTGCAGGTACATGGACCACTTCTGATGGCGATCATTTTGTAACTTTCCTTGTCTCTACATGAATTCCAGAGGCATGTGATCAGTGTAAATGATTGTTTCCTTCCCTAAAATCTAATGCTTCCACTGTCGACATGCCTACACAATGGAGTACATATCTTTGTCATAGGCATGCTATATTCGAACAACATCAAATATATTTTCACTATGATAGGCTACCATATTCCCATGTTGAGTGAGGACTATACCGATATCATAATATGAAGCATCTGTCTCAATCTCAAATGGTCATTGCAGGTTTAGTAGAATGAGGATTGATGTTGATAAAAGGCAATATTTGAGATCCTTGAATTCTTTCTGTTGGGGTGCAGACCACAAAAAATTAGACTTTGTGCCACCCTTGGTCACCTTTCTTAATGCCCAAGCGATATGAGAGAACCCCAACACAAACTGTTGGTAGAAGTTAGTAAGGCCCAAGAAGCTACAGAACTCGGTCATTGTTTTCGGGGTCGGCCAATCGTAAATGACTTGGATCTTGCTTGGATCCACATGTACACCATGATCATCCACGATGTATCCCAAATATTTGATTCTTTGCATGTTGAAGGAACACTTCTCCAAATTGACATATAACTTGTGTTGTCGCAAGGTGCCTAATACCTGCTAAATATGCTCCAAATGTTCCTCCCAAGTCTTGATGAAGATGAGGATGTCATCCAAATATCCAACCAAGAAGGAGTTTGTTAATGGTCATAATATATCACTCATCATCCACATGAATGTGTTCGAGAAATTAGTCAAGCTGAAAGCCATGACCAATCACTCAAAGAGGTCTTCTTTGGACTTAAAGGTTGTCTTCCACACATCAGTTTGCTCAATTGACACCTGGTGGTAACCTAACTTTAGATCAATCTTACTGAAAAACTTGGCTCCCTTGATTTGATCAATAAGATAATCAATATGGGGAATTGGGTATTGGTTCTTGACTATGATATTGTTTAGGGATCTGTAATCAATACAAAGTCGCCATGTCCCATCCTTCTTATGTACTAGAACAATTAGGCTCTCGCAAGGTGAGGATCTTGGTCTGATGTGGCCCTTCAAAATTAGCTCTTAGATCTGACATTTGATTTCTTCATTCTCCATTATTGAAATCACGTATATAGGGTCGTTAGGCAGAGGAGCATCAAGTGTCAAATCAATTGATTTCTTTACCTAAAAGTGCACATGCACCCTAGTAGGTGAGGCGAATATGTCTTTGTACTCTTCGAATATTTTGTCCACCTATTTATGCTGGGAAGAGAGACCCCATGTAGAGATTTTGGTGGTTGTAATTTTAATACCCCAAGGCCAAGCCCCTGTTGAATTGTAATTATGTTTATAGGCTAGTGATCCAAGTGTTTATAAGTTGGGAGGCTTATGTGAATATTAGGTCGGAGAGCCTAAATGCTAAGGCCAGTGAGCCTATTTTTGTATATGTAATTATGCATATCATTAATAAAAGTACATCGTTGCGTGTAGACCGAACACTAAAAAAGAGTTATGGGGGACTAAGCTCCATTGTGAAGGGAAAAGGAAGGGGCTAAGAGGCTAGGAAAAAATGGCTAAGCTTGAGGGCTTAAACCCAAGGGAATATTATAATATAATTTCCTAAAGACTAAGGTTTGGGAAATAACCCCTATTATCCTAAGTTCCTTTGGGGAAAGGAATGAACTCCAAGTGGAGAGGAATGAGCTCCCAAGAGATCCATGTGTCAATCTTGGCGTATGCAGTTTTATGTGGGAAATCAGTCATTGTGGGGGTTCGCTCTGGCATGATTTCCAGGCTCCCCATTCACACACACACTCAGACACTGAGCATTCACGCATCCATCCACTTCCTCCATCATGGACTTCTGCAAGCTCTGTAACCTACAAACCCCGTGAATCTAACCCATTTTAATCTTGTGAAGCACAACACAACTGCGCAATGCCTGAGCCATATTGCACCCTAGCCATTTTGTTGTTGTTGCCCACATTTTTCTTTAGACTGGTGTGGCTTACTGCCATTACTAGAGCCTTACCCAATTTGTTGTTGTGATTACTCTGACTAGATTGGCTTGGGAGCTGGACTGAAGAAGCAGGTTGTCAGGCTTGTGAGAAACTCTCTCTAGGTGAGAGAGGTTGTTTGGGAAGTGATTTTCCCAGAGGGAGCCTCGAGGCAGTTGTAATGCTCTGATACTTCTTGTCTGGCCTGTTGTTGAAGCCCTGGAAGGGGAGTGGTATAGTTGAAGGACTTTCAAGCAGAGAAGGGGCACACTTCCTGGGGTGGGACAGACATATGGGGAATGGAGGACTATAAGTTGTGGACATGAGTGGACTCTTGGGGATAGAATCCTTCCTGGAGACTTTGTAACCTCAACCTAGCCTAGGATTCCCTTTACCTTGGGTGGATTTTAGTCCCAAATCATGGGTGACACACTGTTGATAGCTTGGAGCAGCGTGGTCTAAGGCTGGGAGGTTTGTGGAAGGTCTGCACGCAGTCGATGGCCTTCATAAAAACATAAGTATTGTTTCTATGTTAATTTTTATGTTGTGTATCTTGTACATGTCGTGGTATTTATAATATTGCATGTGTAAGTTGTTTGTAGAATATGGTTTTGATTTTCGCATTAAATTGTGTATTAGTAGAATGCATATTATTTGTTGAGTTTATATGTATGATGTTTTGCAAAAAGATCTATGTGCCATAACCCAGCAGGTATATGCATGGGTATGGACAATTTTGACCATTAGAAACAGAGTGACAAGTTTTTATTTCAAGTGACATTTCCCAACATGTGTCTGGGGGTGTTACAAATTGGTATCAGAGCTTGAAGGATTTTTGGTGGCATGATCGGCTTTAGAGGTCGGGGTATGTTACAAATTGGTATCAGAGCCCATAGTTTCAACATTGAACCTTTATGGGCCACAAATTTGGAATTTGGAGTCAAAATTCCATGGGAATTTGATGTATAGAGTGTCAGAGCGGCATTGAGAGAGCTCCTGGGTGGTAATGGAAAAATCAAGAGGTATAATGGTTCAATAAAGTTAGCAGAGAAAAGAGATCGTGGTAATCGTGGGTTTGGAACCACAAAATTCAAATTTGGTCCGTTGGATTTGTTCAGGAAGGGACATACCCCTCACAATCATCGGATCTGAAGAAGGTGAATGGAGGTTAAGCACATAAGTCCTTTAGACTTCACCCCTCCAATCGTTTTAAAACTAAACTGTCGAAGCCCAGAGCTCCGAAGTCCTGAAGTCTAGAACCAATCTAGACCGTCCATTTCTAGGGACGCGTATCCATAGATTAAGAAATGTTTGGAGTTCGACAGTCTGGGCTTGTGTAGTGTTCAACAGCAAAATCCTCCGAATTCATGGAGCGCCGGAGTGACGTGTACCTGTTCAGAAGTTTGGCATTCGAGAGTTATAAGGTGTGTTGGAATGGAATCTCTCAAATCCTGAAGTGTCGAAGTCTCGAAGCATCAGATATGACGTGGCATGATGACATCACCTTGGGTGATGTTGACCTACCCTAATTCTACCACGTGTCACTTTTTTTGTACTTTTGACAGGCACTTATTACCATTGGGGACCTAACACGTGTCGCCCATTAGTTAGGCCACGTGTCACTACATTAATTGTTTGGCAGCCGAGCAAAGTAGATCGCCATATTCGTCGGTTCGACGTTCGGGTCTTTTGAAGTGTTATAAGGTAAAGTCTTCCAAAGTCCAAAGATTTGAAGTGTCGGAGTGACGCAACATGATTACATCACCTAAAGTGACTTGGACTTGTTCAGGAGTTCGACGTTCGAAAGTTTTGAGGGATGTTACAGAGAAAACTCTTGAATCCCAAAGCTCCGAACTAGCGGAGCCCCGAAGCTTCAAAGGTGTATTGCACAATGAGTTCGCTAGTTCGGGGGTTTGGAGGTTTTGTGATGTGCAGAAGGAGAAAACCGTTGAAGCCCAAAGTTCTGAATTTATGGAGCCCCGAAGTCCCGAAGCATCGGAGTGATGTGGACCACTATACGTATACCTCGTGCCAATCTGTTACATGCTTTTGGTATGTCTTTTGTACCAATGAGAACCAAACATGTGCCAACCATTGATTGGGCCACATGTCCACTCTCTTATTTCAACACGTAGCACCCCTCTGGTGTGTTAGGATTGATAAGACTCTGGAAGTTCAGAGATTCGACGTTCAAAGGAAATGGATTGTGAAGAAGGCAAATCTTCCGAAGCCTGAAGCTTCGAAGTTCCGGAGCTCCAAAGCTTCAAAGAGGCAGTTGCTCATAAGTTTTCCACTTTGGCATTCAAAGGAAATTGATTATGAAGAAAGCATATATTTCGAAGCTCCGAAGCTCCGAAGAGGCAGTTGTTCAGAAGTTCACCACTTTAGCGTTCGGAGAAAATGAGGTGAGGTGAAAGGAAAACCTCCAAAGCCCAAAGTTTTGGAGCCCTGGAGGCCCGAAGTTTCGGAGCCCTGGAGGCCCGAAGCACAGGATAAGTGCCTTGCAGCCAGCACTTGGTCACACCTATGGTCACATGTGTTCGGGGCCGAAGAAAAAGGGCTAGTGCCCGAAAATTGTTTTTAAGAACAAAAAAGGGCTTAAAAAACAAACCCATGAGGTTCTTGATTGTACAGACCTTCACCGAGCGATGTAAAGAAGGCCTGTGAACCTAAAGAGAAGGATCCAACAAGGGTCCAAGAACAAAATTTAGCTCCAAAACAAGATCACCTGTGCAAAGATCAGCTTCACGAGAAGAACGGTTTTCAAATAGCCATAACTCTCTGCTTAGGACTCAAATTCGAGCATGAAAGAAGGCGTTAGAAAGGTATTAAACAATAGAATATAATTGTTCACCTAAAAATTGGATTTGAACCGCCAAATTCTCAGGAAATCAATAAAAGGAAGTATGATATATATTATTGAACCAGAATGGTTCAAGTTTTCATGAAATTATTTAGAGCAGTTAGCCTGACAAAGTTATGTTGGCTACAATTTTTTTGCAAAACTAATCGCTATCACAATAGAACAAAGTTATCCCAAACTGCAGAGAGATGGATGATTCACAAGAGGCTTACAGTGAGGAATATGAGATCATAGGAACGAATGTCCATTTGGGTATGGAAGGAACAAACTCCAATGGACATGGATAAGAAAAGAATGATAACATGAATATGGCAGAAACCATTAGAAATTTGCAGAAAGATGTCCAGAGTCACAAGGCTAATAATGAAAGGATTATGAAATCCAAGGAGCAACAGGAAGACTTCAACATGAAGCTAATGCATATCCTAGACATAATTGAAAAGAAGTTGGATAAGGAGAGTGGCTCCAACAAATTAGGAAGCCACAGGACCCCTAAGGGAAAAGGAAGATCAAGGAGTGGTAGCAGAGATCACCATCACTCCCAAGTACATTCCAATAGGAGAGCGCACAGTAGCTCAAGTCCATCTCTTGTCAGGAAGCATCATAAGAGTTCTGGGGTGGATGAATTGAAAGGAGAAATGAACAAGATCAAGCCTCCTACTTTTGATGGAGAACACAAGAAATATGAAGATGTCGAGACATGGTTGTTGGGCATGAGAAAATATTTCCAACTTCATAATTATTCTTCTCATGCGGAAGGAAGAATTGAAATTTATCAATTGAAAGGAAAGACATCCATGTGGTGGGACCAGCTTGTACAGGTGCAACACATTAAAGAGAAGAATGTGACTTGGAAGGAATTCAAGAAGTATTTTGAAAAGAAATACTAGACCAAGAGATATTATGACAAAAAGATGAAAGAGTTCTTTGAACTCAAACTAGCCAGCATGACGATTGATGAGTATGAAAGGAGATTTTTAGAACTATTGAAGTATGTCTCCTTCATCAAGGATGAGACAGTTAAGATCTAGAGATACTTGAGTGGCCTGCCATCTTTCATCAGTGATAAAATTCAATATGATGATCCTAAAAATTTGGAGGAAACCATAAGAAGGGACAAGTGCTTATACGATCAACATAAGGGAAAGCCTACTTTCCAAAGAGCTTAGGAAGACAAGAAGAAATTCAATATGGAGCAGAGGAAGAAGGAGAACAAGCCATCCTTCTTCAAAAACAGTTCTCAAGGATAGAAAATGCCTAGAGAGCCCAGGGTGATAGAGACAGGTGGGCAAAGGCCAAGGAAAACACCCATTCAATGTTAGGGTTGTAAAGGAGATCATATGTATAGAGATTTTCCACATAGAAGTGATAAAGTGAGAGTTTCCCACAATGTACAACAAGATGAAATAGTGGAGGACATTGGAAGAAGTGTTCTAAGGATCTACGCAACCCTGGACAACAAGCAAGAAGAGTTTCAATCACACATGATTGAAGTGGAAGGTATGATCAATAACCATTCTTTTACTATTTTAATAGATGTAGGAGCTAGTCATAGTTATATAGATCCTAAGGTAGTGGAAAGATTGCAATTGCCAAGAAGCAAGCATGGGAAATCTCGGCTGGTGCAGTTGGCTACAGGAGCCAAGAGAAAAGTTGTTGAGATGGTTAAATCATGTCCAGTGGACATGAATGGGCTGGGTACCAAGGAATATTTGAACATCCTTCCCTAGGGTTCATATGATTGTCTAATTGGTATGGATTGGTTGGACCAATACCATGTTTTCTTAGACTGTCATAACAAGGCATTTACTTGCCTGAATGAGGAAGGGAACCCAAGAATAGTCCAAGGAATTCCTAGGGCAGTTACTGTCCGAGAGATATCAGCAATGCAACTGAAGAAGTGTTACAGGAAGGGCTGCCAAATAATTGTGACTCATATGGAGGAAGCCCCTAAGGATAAGGTGACAAATATTGAGGATCATGCGGTTCTCAAATATTTTGAGGATGTGTTCAAGGAGATACCGGGATTACCTCCTAAAAGAGATGTTGATTTCTCTATAAATCTGATGTCTGGAGTAGCTCTAGTATCAAAGACTCCCTACCAGATCAGTACACCAGAGCTGAAGGAGTTGCAAATGCATCTTGAAGAGATTTTAAAGAAGGGGTAATACGCCCAAGTGTGTCACCTTGGGGTGCCCCAGTTTTATTTGTAAAGAAGAAGGACGAGACACTGAGGTTGTGTATTGATTTTAGGCAGTTAAACAAAGTAACTATAAAGAACAAGTATCATTTTACAAAGATTGACGATCTCTTTGATCAGTTAAATGATGCAAGGATATTTTAAAAGATTGATCTCAGGTCAGGATACCATCAAGTAAGGATTAGAGATGAAGACATCATAAATATTGGCTTCAGGACAAGGTACGGTCATTACGAGTTCACAGTAGTTCCATTTGGCTTATCAAATGCACCAACTGTTTTCATGTGCCTAATGAATGGTGTTTTCCGGGAATACTTAGACAAGTTTGTCATTGTATTTTTCGATGACATCCTTGTATATTTCAAGTC
The DNA here is from genome assembly GCA_009831015.1 of Picea engelmannii. Lineage (NCBI taxonomy): Eukaryota > Viridiplantae > Streptophyta > Pinopsida > Pinales > Pinaceae > Picea > Picea engelmannii. The sequence continues at coordinate 66,427 of ML792318.1, read as the reverse complement.
AGAAGAAGAACATGAGCATCACTTGAGGATGGTGTTACAAGTGTTAAGAGAGCACCAATGGTATTCCAAATTGAGCAAGTGCTTGTTTCATCATAACCAAATTCACTATTTGGGGCATATCATATCCAAAGAAGGGAAAACACCTAAGAATGTGATAGAAGTCAGATCCTTCATGGGTCTAGCTGGCTACTACAGAAGATTCATTGCAGGGTTTTTGAGGATTTCTCACCCAATCACTTCCTTGAAAAGGAAGGGGGTGAAGTTTGAATGGACAACAAAATGTGAAAGGAGCTTCCATCAATTGAAGTAGTTGTTGACCAGTGCTCTAATTCTGAGAATTGCAGATCATAATGAGGATTTCATGGTTCGCACAGATGCATGCAAAGAAGCACTCAGTGGAGTCCCCAGTCATAATGGTTTTGTGGTATGTTTTGAATCTAGAAAATTAAAAGAGCATTAAAGGCTCTATGCCACTCATGATTTGGAGTTGGTAGCCATAGTGCATGCCTTAAAAAAATGGAGGCACTATCTCATGGGAAAAATATTTGAGTTGAGGACATATCATAATGGTCTGAAATATTTGTTTGATCGGCCAACTTTAAATGCCAGGTAGAGTAGTGATCCAGATGGATATTGGTGGCCACCCACCTATTCCACTTGGACCCCCACCATTTCTTCTTTCAGTTTTTCAGTTTCCGCACAGTTTACTATTTTTAGTAGTTTTTCGGGTCCTGAACTTCCACAACTATTTTGAGGCCCTAAACGACATTTTTTGAGAAAACGGGGAGCAACATGGAACAAAGTTGATTGTTGCTCACCCAAAAGTTGTATTCCTCGGATATATCTTTCTAACGAGGTATTGAGCGCATCAAACGAAGATCGTATGCCAAATTTACGTCCCTGGGAAGTTGATGTACCAATTTACCCAAACGGGGTCCATAGTCTTGGTGTTTCATCTCCTAGGGTTAGGTCTTTAGATGTTTAGGGTTTTCCATTGTTTCTCAATAATAATAGGCCTTAGAGCCTCATTGTAACACATTTCATAGGTCATTAGTTGCCACATCTCTTCTCAGAGATAAGCTACCAGCGCCCTAGCTAGTTTATTTCCATTATGTCTGTAAGCGTGTATCAATCATTTGTTATTAATGAAATGAAGTCTTATTTCCGTTGCATCTCTGTGATTATGTGCATTTATGTATTTCATTGTGTTCCTACATAAATCTGGATCAGTGGTATTAGAGCGGTCTGGTCATTCTCGATCCTTCTTTGCATGTTCCCAACAAGGTCGGGGTATAAGGAGTTAGGGCTCGATCTGGTTGAACCTTTAAAAGATCAGCCTCACAAACCCCGACGACCGCCCATGGAGGAAGAAAAGAAATATGAGGGAGCAGGAGATCCTATCAAAATGTTGCTTGAGAAGGCCCTTGAGAAACAAAGGAACATGATGATGGACTTTAATGTCCCCCACCTCTTGAAGAAGAGGTTTGGGAAGACATAGTGGTCTAGGTGTCCCCACTAGGCCATAGTCTCACACTGAGGGGGGAGGTCAACAAAGCTAAGGTTATATTCTTAAGTTGACTTGAGAAAAAGTTGAAAAAAGGCATTAAAAGATAACTCAACAGAGAAATAGAAGAGCTGGAATTGGAGTTAGGGTTAACTCTAGGAGTTAAGTTAACTCAACAGGAAATTAGAAGAAAAAGTATAAAGAGAAGGCTAGGGCACACTTCTTGGGCATTCTGGATTTTGGTATTTGCTTGTTCTTGCCTTGAGCATATAGTTTGGGGGTTTTGTTGATACAAACCCTTGTGAGCAACTCAGTGGTGAAAGATCCACTCACCTTGTTCCACAGCTTGGTCTCGGGGATGAAAGACTCCACCCACACCATTCTACACTCATCACATATCCACCAAGAGATTCAGGGAAGCAACAGGGTCGTACTGTTTGAGAGTTTCCAGCAAGGGCACACCATCTTCTAGAGAAGAGTTCGATCCAGCTAATCAGAAGGAGCATTGGACATTCCATCACTTGGGTTTTACTTGCAGGTGCTCCACCATCATTTTGAGGGCTTCTTCGAAGAGTTATCATCACTAAATCTTCAGCTACAGTTTGGGACGATTTGGAGGATAGGAGGACATCCCATTATTCAGTATTTCTCAGATCTAGAGAGATCTGCTTAAGATCTGGATCTGGAACTTCTCCCACAGGGCTCCCATAGCCCGATCTATATTCTTGGGGATTTTCACACCATTTGGAGGGTTCCTTCTTCAAGGACGAGTTGCCTAGGGTTCCAGGCATTCAGGAGGGCGCAACTTCCTTAGAAGATTCAATACTTGAAGGGGTTAGCACTAGTCGTTCGGACTGAGACTTCAGGAGGGAGATCCTACCTTCCTGATCTATCATCTAGCCGAGTTTGGACTCGTTTAGAGCTTTCTTTCATCAGGGCCGATTTATTGAAGGTCTCAGCCTTCTATTGGAGCGTGGCATTCTTCAGCTGGAGGGTTTGGCATTAAGATCTGCTTGTATTGATCTTCATTTCTTATTCAGCCTTTGGAGGATTGTTTTGTATCAGTGGGAGCATTTTGTAGCAGCTCATACTTGTTATCTATTGGAGCCATCTAAGGATTATTCCAGATTTGCTCTTTCTATTGTATCTGAATTATGCTTCTATAATAAAGGTTAGATATATGCTTATGTTCTCTATATCTTGATTATATTGTGATCCTGCGTATGTTGGATGAATCTGGTATAAACATCATTAAAATAACTGGAAAACTTCAATAGACACATGCATATCAAACAAATCAGTGGTAGTTAGTGATTCCAAGCGAAAATTTTGGCTTGGGATCATTACAGTGGTATCAGAGCTTCAATCCTCCAAACTTGTGGAGGGATCAGCACATGCAGAGGTACAGTGAATTCTTTATGGGTCGAAGGAAGAAACCCAGCAGTGAAACAAAGGTCAAAATGGAAGGGTCAGGGGATGACCGTGAGCCCCAAGGATTGGCCTTCTTAGCAGCTAAATTTGATAAGTTCCAACAAACCATAAACCGCACAGAAAACAAATTGGTCCAACACTTAGATGAGTACCAGGAAACTAGCAGAAGGGGACAGGCTGAAATTTCTGAAACCTTGAAGAAGGTTGATGAGAACCTGCAGAAGATGAACCAGAACCAATCCTGGATAACTGAACTTCCGATGCAAGTGACCCATCAAGGGAAGGACCCTGAAACATATGGGAATAAGGAGGCTGGTGGATCCGATAGATCCCATGATGAGATCAGATATAACCTGGAGAAAGCTCCCAGCTCTGAAGGAAGTCTGGGAGGAGGCACGTTCAATGGTCAGATGGGTAGCAGGGCCAATCCTAGGCCATACATGCCCACGTTCACAGATGAATAGCTAGGCCGACATTTGGGTAGTAGGGCTAACCCTAGGCCATACATGCCCACATTCACAGATGAGCAAAGGCAATAGGAACAGGTGGAGGACTTTGTTGAACAAATGATGAGATGTACCAAGGAGTACTACAATTTGGATATGAGGATTCAAAGACAGATGTCCCTTGAGCAGTATTGCCAACTCATGTTCAAAAATCAACCTAGGCCGAACCACAGGGGTAGTTTTGAGTTTGAACGAATGGCAGGGAAGATAGATATTCCATACTTTGATGGTATGGCCAAGATGACAGCACAAGCTTGGGTGCAAAAGCTGGATACATATCTGTAGCTTAAGCCTATGAGAGAGATGGAGGCCATCAAGTTTGCCATTATGTACTTGGATTTCAAGGCACATGACTGGTGGTATCATGGACTCACCACACTCAACCACAATCAGATTGTGTCCTATACAGAATTCACTCAGAAGATTATTGATAGATTTGATCAAGGAGATCCTGAGCTACATTTCCGGGAGCTCACCCAACTCAAGAAAACAGGTATGGCTGAGACATATATTGATGAATTTCAGAGGTTGGCAGTGATGGTGCAAGATATGTCCTCGACCAGGCTCATGATGCTTTTCACAGAGGGGTTGATGGAACCCTTGAAGGGTTGGGTAAAGGCTTTCAAGCCTACCAACCTACAGAAGGCTATCTGGAAGACAAGGGATCTAGGACCAGCTGCTAAGCCTAAATTCATACCCAAACCACCTCTTAACAATGGAGGAAGAGATCAAAGGCCTCCAATAAACCAGGGAGGACGTGACCCTAAGGGTTTTGACAGGGGCCGTGGAAGAATAGATGACAACACCAGGAGGGAACTGAGGAGGAAGCAACTCTGCTTCACATGCAAGGAACCATGGAATCCATCACACAAGTGCATGGGACGCAGCCAGGTACACTACATAGAGGTTACCTCAGGCAATGAAGAGGAGGAAGATTATGGTCAAATACAGAATATCGAGGCTGAAACCCCATAGACAACAGAGGAGGAGATTCCAGAACTAGACAGTGCGGCTGAAGAGAAGGGCACCTTGGCATCTATTAGCGGGGTGCCCAAATTCAACACCTTCAATATGAGAGGGGTCTTGCAAGGGCAGAGAGTATCTGTATTGATTGATGGAGAAGCCTCTCACAACTTCATTGACACAGCATTGTTGAAGAGGAGACATGTACCCACAGTCGAATTTGAAGGATTCAAGGTAGAAGTGGCAGGTGGTAGTACTATGCCCTGTGACAGATACATTCCAGGTATGAAGCTCACCTTGGGAAGGCATGAGCTAGTCCAGGACGTCTATGTGATGGACCTTCCAGACACCAACATCATCCTAGGGGTGTAGTGGCTCAGCACATTAGGGCCTATTACCACCAACTACAAGACCATGGAAATGTCCTTTGTAGAGGAAGGAGGACGAAAGGTTGTGCTCAAAGGCATGACAGGTAATTCTACCAAAGTGGTCATGACCAAGAGGATGGAAGCCATCCTAAGTAGGGAGGAAATTGTGTATGCAGCAGAATGTAGAATCTCAGCACGTGTGGATGAGAAAGGAAAGGTGCAAAACACCCCAGAGATAAAAAAATATCCTTGACAGGCACCATAAGGTGTTCGGGCCGATTCCTCTAGGTGTGCCACCAGATAGGGGGTTTGAGCACATCATTGAACTAGAGGCAGGGGATAAACCAGTTATCACCACACCCTATAGACATCCCAAGAAGTATAAAGACGAGATAGAGAAGGCCATCAAGGAGCTTCTAGACATGGGACACATCAGGTCGAGTTCGAGCCCTTTTGCTTCTTCAGTAGTCTTGGTCAAGAAGAAGGATGGGACGATGAGGATGTGCATTGACTTCCGGGCTTTGAATAAAAAGACGATGAAAAATAGGTATCCTATACCCAGGATTGATGAGTTGCTTGATGAGCTGCATGGAGTTGTCTATTTCACAAAAAATGACCTTCGTTCGGGCTACCATCAAATCAAGATGAGGGAGGAGGACATCTTGAAAACAGCTTTCAGGTGTCACTACGGCCATTACGAGTTTTTGGTAATGCCCTTTGAGCTAACCAATGCCCCAGCCACATTTCAATCTTGCATGAACCACGTGTTCAACAAACAACTGAGGAAATACTTGTTAGTATTCTTTGATGACTTGCTCATTTACAGTAAAACATGGGAGGAACACCTTCGACATGTGGACCAAATCTTGTCAATCATGGAAGAACAGTCACTATACGCTAAGGAATCCAAGTCTGAGTTCGGGATGACAGAGGTTCTCTAATTGGGACACATCATAGGAGCAAAAGGGGTACAGGTACATCAGGAAAAAATAACAGCCATCAGAGAATGGCCTACTCCTAAGACACTCACAGAGTTAAGGGGATTCCTAGGCATATGCACATACTACAAAAAAATTGTCAAGGGGTTTTCTCAATTGTGTGCACCCTTGACTAATCTGGCCAAAAAGGGGGCCTTCAAATGGAGTGAAGAGGCCCAAGCCACAATGGAGAGAATGAAAGAGGTAATGAGCACCTCGCCAGTTCTAGCTCTTCCAGATTTTGGCCTACCTTTCACCTTGGAGTGTGATGCCTCAGGGGAAGGTATAGGGGCCATGTTGATGCAGAATAGGCACCCTCTGGCCTATGAAAGCCGGAAAATTAGGGGTCCTAAACTGCTTTACAACACTTATGACAAAGAAATGTTGGCTATCATGCATGCACTAGCCAAATTCTGACAATATTTGGTAGGTGCAAGGTTTGTGGTCAAATCTGACCATAATAGTCTTAAATACCTATTGAAGCAAAAGGATTTGAATGAAAGGCAGCAAAAATGGGTAAGCAAAATACAAGCCTATGACTTTGACATTGAATTCGTCAAAGGAAAGAACAACGTAGTAGCCGATGCATTATCTAGGAGGCCATCCATTTTTTCCATGTCTGGTATGTCAGTTGACTGGAAGGATCACTTGATAGTGGAATATGCAAAGGATCAGTTTGCTTGTCAACTATTGGATGGACAGATACAAGATGACAACTTTAGAGTCATGAAGGACCTCATTTATTACAAAGGCTGAATCTTCTTGGTTCCTGGATCAGCTCTCAAAGCCAAGATATTACATGCATGTCATAACTCACCAGTGGCAGGACATCAGGGAATTGGTAAGATGTATAGACAAGTGAGAGAAAGGTTCTCATGGAAGGGCCTCAAGGAAGACGTGATTAATCATGTCAAAGAATGCACTACATGCCAAGAGAACAAGGATGAGCACATGCACCCTGCATGACTGTTGCAACCTCTATGCATTCCAGAGCACAAGTGGGAAAGTATATCCATGGATTTCATCACCGGCTTGCCCAGAGCATAGGGGAAAGACTGCATTTTCATAGTAGTGGATAGATTGACAAAGTTTGCACACTTCTTTTCCATAGCTACAGACTTCAGTGCAGCACAGGTGGCTGAGCTATTTTTCAGAGAGGTGTTTAGATTACACGGCCTACCAAAGACCATTATCAGTGACAGGGATAGCAGGTTCATGAGTACGTTTTGGCAGGAGTTGTTTAGATTAGTGGGCACAACATTGACCCCGAGTACCAGCTATCACCCTCAGATGGACGACCAGATCGAAATAGTCAACAAATGGGTGGAAGGCTACCTCAAAAATTACGTAGCCGGACAACAGAAAGCATGGGTCAGATGGTTGCACTTGGGAGAATATTGCTACAACACCACCCATCATGTATCCATAGGTATGACACCATTCAGAGCTTTATACATCTATGATCCCCTCTCCTTTGTGGAGATTTCCTTTGGGGACAGCAGGGCACCAATGGTGCAGGATTGGGTACAACAGAGCCAAGACATCCTCCAGAAGTTGAAGGATCATTTACAGAGGGCACGGAACCAATAGAAGGTCCAGGTGGACAAACACATAGTGGAGTGCACTTTTGAGGTTGGTGACTTAGTCTATTTGAGGCTCCAACCCTACTGGGAAGCTTCAATTAAAAGAAGCGGAGCAGAAAAACTACAACCATGTTTCTTTGGGCCTTACAGGATTAGTAGAAGGATAGGGGTCGTGGCTTATGAGTCAGAGCTTCCACCAGGTAATCGAATACACAACGTCTTTCATGTATCCTGCCTAAAGAAATCCCTTAGCCAACACATCAACCCCATTGAGATACTACCTCCCATGGACGAAGAAGGACAACTTATGTTGATTCCAGAAGAGATACTAGAGGTTCGAGAAAAGAAGCTCCGGAAGAGAATCATTAAGGAGTACTTGATCAAATGGAAAGACTTACCCATTGAGGATGCCACATGGGAAAATGAATAGATGGTACGAGAGACAGGTTTGGAATTGCTTGAGGACAAGCAATTTCAAGTAAGGGAGACTGTAATGTCCCCCACCTCTTGAAGAAGAGGTTTGGGAAGACACAATGGTCTAGGTGTCCCCACTAGGCCATAGTCTCACACTGAGGGGGGAGGTCAACAAAGCTAAGGTTATATTCTTAAGTTGACTTGAGAAAAAGGTGAAAAAAGCCATTAAAATATAACTCAACAAAGAAATAGAAGAGTTGGAATTGGAGTTAGGGTTAACTCTAAGAGTTAAGTTAACTCAACAGGAAATTAGAAGAAAAAGTATAAAGAGAAGGCTAGGGCACACTTCTTGGGCATTCTGGATTTTGGTATTTGCTTGTTATTACCTTGAGCATATAGTTTGGGGGTTTTGTTGATACAAACCCTTGTGAGCAACTCATTAGTGAAAGATCCACTCACCTTGTTCCACAGCTTAGTCTCGGGGATGAAAGACTCCACCCACACCATTCTACACTCATCACATATCCACCAAGAGATTCAGGGAAGCAACAAGGTTGTATTGTTTGAGAGTTTCCAGCAAGGGCGCACCATCTTCTAGAGAAGAGTTCGATCCAGCTAATCAGAAGGAGCGTTGGGCATTCCATCACTTGGTTTTTACTTGCAGATGCTCCATCATCATTTTGAGGGCTTCTTCGAATCATCACTAAATCTTCAGCTACAGTTTGAGACGATTTGGAGGATAGGAGAATGTCCCATTATTCAGTATTTCTCATATCTAGAGAGATCTGCTTAAGATCTGGATCTAAAACTTCTCCCACAGGGCTCCCATAGCCCGATCTATATTCTTGCATAGTTTCACACCATTTGGAGGGTTCCTTCTTCAACGACGAGTTGCCTAGGGTTCCAGGCATTCAGGAGGGCGCAACTTCCTTAGAAGATTCAGTATTTGGAGGGGTTGGCACTGGCCGTTCAGCCTGAGACTTCAGGGGGGAGATCCTACCTCCTTGATCTATCATCTAGCCGAGTTTGGACTCGTTTGGAGCCTTCTTTCATCAAGGTCTATTTATTGAAGGTCTCAGCCTTCTATTGGAGCGTGGCATTCTTCAACTGGAAGGTTTGGCATTCATATCTACTTGTATTGATCTTCATTTCTTATTCAGCCTTTGGAGGATTGTTTTGTATCAGCGGGAGCATTTTGTAGCAGCTCATACTTGTTATCTATTGGAGCCATCTGAGGATTATTCCAGATCTTCTCTTTCTATTGTATCTGAATTATGCTTCTATAATAAAGGTCAGATCTATGCTTATGTTTTCTATATCTTGATTATATTGTGATCTTGCGTATGTTGGATGAATCTAGTATAAACATCATTAAAATAACTAGAAAACTTCAATAGACACCTGCACATCAAACAAATCAGTGGTAGTTAGTGATTCCAAGCGAAAATTTTGGCTTGGGATCATTACATGGACAACTTTGCCCATATCCTTCAATGGATGCCCACTGGTGGTGCATCTACATCCAACAACCACTCTGGAGGCGCCACTCCTTTTAAGAAGTAAACTTTGACATTCCCATATTTGAGGGACAAATAGATGCAGATGTCATAGATAGATGGTTGAATCTGTTAGAAGGATATTTCTCGGTTCATGACTTTTCCGACCAAGAAAGGATTATTTTTGTACTCCTCAAAGCCGCCCCCCATGTCAAGGACTAGTGGGAAACCTGTTGGGAGCAACAGGGCGAGGGGGAACCTTCTCTGTTCTCAGTCGCACCCACTTGAAATTCTTTCCGAGATTCCATCAAGGAACAACATTATCCCGTGGGGAGCTATGAGGACAAATACATACAATGGACTACACTGCGACAACAAAGGGACAAAGATGTGCATGAGATGACAAATCTATTTTGTACCCTACGCACAAAGTTTGGTATCAAAGATTCAGAGAAATATTTGGTGTTAAAGTACCACAGTTGTCTTCACAAATACATCCAGGAGGAAATGGAGTTCCTCAACATCTCCTCGCTTGGTGTGACATACTGATATGCTGCCAAGATTGAGCATAAGTTCAAACAAAAGAAGCGAGACTTTAGGTCTACAAATCAGAAGCAAGGGAAAGGTACCCCCAAAACACAAAACAAAGGACCAAGCCAAGGCGAGGCAGCCTAGGACAACCGACCAAAACCGCAAGCAAAGAACAATACCATGAAGCCAAAAAAGGACACGGGGAAGTGGTGTGAGTTCCATAAGAGCTCCACCCACAACACAAGTGAGTGTCAGGCCAAGCAATCACTGGCATCCAAGTTGAAGGCTTTTGAATCAGATGCATTCTCCAACTCTAAACTAGAACCCTACAAGGGGAATGACAAGGGGAAGTAGATTATCAATGCGGAGCCCAATGCCACCATTGCCACCACGAAGATCCAGAAGACCCAGAAGAGGCAAAGCATCTCTTCTATTTCAAGATGTGGGTAAAGGGTTTCCCGTTGTAGTTCATTGTCGACAGTGGGAGCCAGAAGAACCTCATCTCGGTAGAGGTCGTGAAGCGGTTGGGCTTGCTAACCACAACACACCCACAACCATAGACCATCGGGTGGTTGCACCAAGGACGGGACCTCCGCGTCAGCCAACAATGCCGCCTTCCCTACAACATCAAACCCTTCACGGATGAGGTATTGTGTGACATTGCTCCTCTTGATGTTTCTGATGTATTATTAGGCCAATCGTACTTGTGAAAGCGAAATGTTGTGTATGAGTCCAAGCCTTGTGTTGTTATTATCACTTTGGGAAATAAGTTGTACAAGATACCAGAGATAGCAACGCCTACCAACATCTCATTGGTTACTGCAAAACAATGTAGTAAGCTCATTTCCAAAACCAGGAAATTTGTTTTCCTGATGATCCGCCCTAAGGGAAAGAAGAAGATTGTGGCCATGACCTCCAGACAGGGCCCCTTTGCACAACAACAATAGATGGATAAGGTCATGGAGGAGTATGAGGACATATTCACCTCCCCAGCATGGATGCCTCTACACTGCCAGGTCAAGCACCCCATCGATCTGACCCCAGGTGCATCGCTGCCCAATGGACCAATCTATCGGCGCTCTATTCTGGAGAATGACGAAATCAAGAGGCAAATTCAGGAGTTGTTATAGAAAGGACACATTCAGCCGAGTTCATCGCCCTGTGGGAGCCCGATTATGTTGGTGCATAAGAAGAATGGGACTTGGAGACTCTGCATTGACTATCGGGCACTGAACAAGATCACTATCTGGAATAGGTACCCAATCCCACAGATTGATGACCTTCTGGACCAACTCAAGGAGGTGAAATATTTCAGCAAGATCGACTTGAAGTCTGGGTATCACTAGGTACCAATTGAACCCTCTGATGTGTGAAATACTGCCTTCAAATCCAAGGAGGGCCTTTTCGAATGGTTGGTCATGCCTTTCGGGTTGACGAATGCCCCTGCAACCTTCATGAAGCTAATGGACGACATCTTGCAGCCATTCACCAACTCATTTGTAGTGGTGTACTTGGATGACATTCTGATCTTCAGTCAAACTTGGGAAGAGCACCTCCACCACATCTGACAGGTCCTCCAAACACTGCGTCAACATAAGTTGTGTGCCAATTTGGCGAAATGCATTTTTGGTATGACCCAGTTTCAGTATCTAGGATACATTATTGAAGAGTGGGGGTTGCATGTGGATCCAACAAAGATCCAAGTCATTCGGGATTGGCCAGCCCCAACCACCCTAACAGAGCTCCACAATTTTTTGGGACTTGCCAACTTCTACCGCAGGTTCGTGTTGGGATTCTCTCATATCACTTGTCCCTTGAGTCAAGTCACCAAGGGAGGAGCGAAAGCAAAATTCTTTTGGTATAAATCTCAACAGAAGGCATTCAGGGAGTTGAAGCATCACCTCTTCTCTGAACCAGTGCTCACATTACCAGACTTGCAACAACCATTTAAGATCGAGACAGATGCCTCTGACTATGTTGTTGGGGCAGTCCTTACTCAACATAGGCATCCAGTGGCATATCACAGTGAGACACTTTTCGACACAGTCCGAAAGTATCCCACTTATGACAAAGAGATGTATTCCATTGTGCAGGCTTGCCGACAATGGAAGCATTACATTTTGGGAAAGGAAACGTTCATCCACATAGACCACCGACCCCTGCAGTTCATACAGACACAAGGGAAGTTGCAGAATGATCGCCATCAGAAGTGGTCCACATATCTACAACAGTTTCATTTGAACATTAAGTACAAGAAAGGCAACACCAATAATATTGCAGACTGCCTCAACCGACCACCCATCGTGACGCTAACCATTGTGCTCAACTCTTGTGGGCACGAGACTTACGATTGGTCGCTTCTCTACATAAGTGATCTAGAATTCGGCCACACATACAATACACTCTTGGAGGGTAAGCAAGTTCCCAATTTTCACCTCCAAGATTCCATGTTATGTGACCTGGGACACCTTTATGTTCCTTTAAGCAAGTGTGCCAAGATGATTTGGGAAGTGCACTATAATTGGGTCACTAGGCATTTCGGGGTCGAGAAAACCGTGGCAGTACTACAAAAGTATTTCTATTGGCCGAACCTTCGACAAGATGTCGAGAAGTACATCAAGTCTTGCACCATTGCCAAACCGACCATCAAGAAGCAAGGCCTCTATAATCCGCTTCCTACCCCCAATCGACCTTGGGAATCCATCTCTATGGATTACATATCGGGCCTTCCTTCTACTAAGCATGGCAATGACTGTGTTTTTGTGGTCGTCGACAAATTCTCGAAGATGTCCATTATGATGGCCTGCAAGAAGAATATCACACCAGAAGCCACTGCTAAACTCTTCTTTGAACGAGTGTGGGTACACTTTGGGATCCCATAGTCTATCATCTCATATCAGGACAACAGGTTCCTCAGTACATTTTGGTCCAGCCTCTGGTCGATACTGGACACCAAGCTCACCAAGTCCACAACTTTCCATCCACAAACTGATGGCCAGACAGAAGTCGTCAACCGGATGATCGTACACATTCTGCGCATGTACAACTCAAAGCATCCACGCACATGGGATGATAGCCTTCCCTGTGTACAACATAGCTACAACGGGGCTCTCTATAGCTCGACCAACCACAACCCCTTTCAGGTGGGCTTGGGATTCCAGCCACTATGTCCCATTGACGTAGCCATGCCATTTGTGGCTTCTTAGGAAGATTCAACTCATGTTCAGTCTGAGGCTAACAAGACAAACAACTTCATTGAGTGCATTCAACACATCCACCAATAGGTTAATGTCATCTTGGATAGAGCCAATGCTAAGTACAGGCAGCGACATGATCAACATCGGGTGCCACACAACTTCCATGTGGGCGACAAAGTGTGGCTACATTTGCAAAAGGAGCACCTCGCTAGACCCCACCGCAAGCTTTTCCAGCTATGATATGGGTCGTACACCATCACCAAGGCTGTAGGGGACAATGCCTTTGAGCTCAACATTCCACCATTCCTTGGTCTGCACCCAGTGTTCAATATGGATCGCCTTCGGCCCTACTTTCCACCTCTACTAGACACATCTGACATGGTAGAACAACTCACACCAACAGAGTTAAATCCAGACTACATGGAACAAGCCACAACTAATCAGATCATGGATACACAGATCAAGTGCACCCGACAACAAAGGATACTGCTATATTGAGTTGTCAAAGCAGGCCAACTCCTCCACCAAGGCAAGTGGCTCACCAAGGACCAAATTCAACAGAGGTTTCCTCATCTCATGGAGGAACTCAATGCAATGTTTCCTCATCTCATGGAGGAACTCAATGCGATGGGGACCATTGATTCCTAAGGGAGGAGGAATGATCTAGGTGGATATTGGTAGCCACCCACCTATTCCACTTGGACCCTCACCATTGCTTCTTTCAGTTTTTCAGTTTCCACACTATTTACTATTTTTAGTAGTTTTTCGGGTCTTGAACTTCTAGAGCCGTTTTGAGGCCCTAAGCGACGTTTTTTGAGAAAACTGGGAGCAACATGGAACGAAGTTTGATGTTTTAATCCTTGGATAGATCTTTCTAACGAGGTATTGAGCGCGTCAAACGAAGATCATATGCCAAATTTATGTCCCCGGGAAGTTGATGTACCAATTTACCCAAACGGGGCCCATAGTCTTGGCGTTTCATCTCATAGGCTTAGGTCTTTGGATGTTTAGGGTTTTCCATTGTTTCTCAATAATAATAGGCCTTCGAGTCTCATTGTAACACAGTTCAGAGGCCAGTAGCCACAACATCTCTTCTCATAGATAAGCTACCAGTGCCCTAGCTAGTTTATTTCCATTCTGTCTGTAAGTGTATTTCAGTCATTTGTTATTAATGAAATGAAATCTTATTTCCGCTGCATCTCTGCGTTTATGTGTATTTTTGTATTTCATTATGTTCCTACATAAATCTGGATCAAGCATATGGTTGGAATTCCTCTATGAGTATGACTTTGATATCAAGCACATCAAAGGAAAAGAGAACAAAGTGGTTGATGCACTTAGCAGGAGAGTGCATCAACTGCATGCTACAGCCATTAACATGTATCAAATTGATCTTAAAGGTAGAATTTCTGAGGCAACAAAAGCATATTTGCAGTACATGGAGTTAGTAACAAAATTACAGCAAGGTAAAATGCAACAGGAGGTTGAAGATTATAAGTGGGAAAATGATGAAATTCTCCTATATAGGAACATAATTTGTGTACCCAATTCTCATGAATTAAGGAGTATGATCTTGAAAGAGATGCATAATGTACCTTATGCTGAACACCCAAGATATCAGAAAACCATTGTCGTTGTCAAGAGCCAACACTATTGGCCATGCATGAAGAAGGAAATTATTTAGTACATTGCTAAATGTTTGGACTGTCAGAAGGTCAAGGCTGAGCATAGACACCCAGCTAGGTTCTTGCATCCATTTCCAATTCTTGAGTGGAAGTAGGAAGTGGTGTCGATGGATTTTATCACCAAATTTCCCAGAACAAGCAAGAAGCATGATTCTATCATGGTGGTGGTGGACAAGCTTACTAAAGTTGCCCATTTCATTCCAATGAAGATTACTCACAAGGCAACCAATGTTGTTGATATTTATATGAGGGAAGTAGCAAACTTGCATGGCATACCCAAGACAATTGTGTCTGACAGAGACCCAAAGTTCACCTCAAAGTTCTGGAAGGGATTATTTAAAGGGTTCAGGACAAATATGAACTTCAACACAACTTATAATCCTGAGTCGGATGGGCAAACAAAAAGGGTGAACCAAGTGATAGAGGATATGATAAGGATGTACGTGATGGACAAACAATCTAAATGGGAAGACTATCTACACTTGGTAGAATTTGCTTACAATAATGGGCACCAAGCATCTCTGAAGATGAGCCCATTTGAGGCACTTTATGGCAGAAAGTGCAACACACCAATAAGTTGGGACAACCCAGCTGATAGAGCAATAGTTGGGCATAAGTTGCTCAAGGAAATGGAAGAGAAGATGTCAAAGATTAAGAAGAATTTAAAGGTTTCTCAAGACAAGTAGAAAAACTACGTTGATAAGGGAAGAATTCACAGAGAATTCTGTATTTGAGATCATGTGTTTCTAAAAGTGAAGGTCAATAGAAGTTCCTTGAAGTTGGGAAATTGTTCCAAATTGGCAGCTCGTTACTATGGGCCATTTGAAATCCTAGAAAGGATCGGGCATGTAGCTTATATGCTTACATTACTTGCATCTATGACCACTCATAATGTATTCCATGTATCATTTCTTAAGAAATATATACCTGATGCTAATCATGTTATTGATTGGAATGTGATTCAGGTGGAGCAAGAACGCGCTTTTCAAGTGCATCTGGTACACATTCTAGACCAGAAAACCAAGCAGCTCTGGAATCGATCCATCGAGCTTGTAAAGGTCCAATGGACCTGGTATGGTCTTGAGGATGCCACTTGGGAGGACGAAGAGGCCATGAGGGTAGAATACCCGCATCTTTTTGAATATTTTTGAAATCTTGTTGTAATATGTAAATATGATGCACTGAGGACAGTGCATAAATAAGGGGAGGGGATTGTAATAACTCAAGGTTGAGCCCCTGCTGAATTGTAATTGTGTTTATAGGCTGGTGAGCCAAGTGTTTATAAGTTGGGAGGCTTATGTGAATATTAGGTCGGAGAGCCTAGATGTTAAGGCCAATGAGCCTATTTTTGTATATGTAATTATGCATATCATTAATAAAAATACATCGTTGCGTGTAGACCAACCATGAAGAAAGAGTTATGCGGGACTAAGATCCACTGGGAAGGGAAAGGAAGGGGATAAGAGGCTAGGAAAAAAGGGCTTAACCCCAAGGGAATATTATAATATATTTTCATAAAGACTAAGGTTTGGGAAATAACCTATGTTATCATAAGTTCCTTTGGGGAAAGAAACGAACTCCAAGTGGGAGGAACGAGCTCCCAAAAGAGCCATGTGTCAATCTTGGCACATGTAGTTTTATGTGGGAAATTAGTCATTGTGGGGGTTTGCTTTAGCATGCTTTCCATGCTCCCCATTCACGCACGCACTCAGACACTGAGCATTCACGCAGCCAACCACTTCCTCCATCGTGAACCTTTGTAAGCTCTGTAACCTACAAACCCCATGAAGCTAACTCGTTTTAATCATGTGAAGCACAGTACGATTGCACAGTGCCTGAGCCATATCACACCCTAGCCATTTTGTTGTTGTTTCCCACGTTCTTTCTCTAGATTGGTGTGGCTTACTTCCATTACCAAAGCCTTACCCAATTTTTCATTGTGATTACCCTGGCTGGATTGGCTTGGGAGCTGGATTGAAGAAGCAGGTTGTTAGGCCTGTGAGCAACTCTCTCCAGGTGAGAGAGGTTGTTGGGGAAGTGATTTTCCCAGAGGGAGCCTCATGATAGTTGTAGTGCTCTGAGACTTCATGTTCGACATGTTGTTGAAGCCTTGGAAGGGGAGTGGGGCAGCCAAAGGACTATTGAGCAAAGAAGGGGCACACTCCCTAGGGTGGGATAGGCATGTGGGGAATGAGGGACTATAACTTGTGGACATGAGTGGACTCCTAGGGAAATAATCCTTCCTGGAGAATTTGTAACCTCATCCTAGCCTAGGATTCCCTTTACCCTGAGTGGAGTTTAGTCCCAGCTCAGGGGTGACTCACTATTGATAGCTTTGAGCAACATGGTCTAAGGCTAGGAGGTTCATGGAAGGTTTGCATGCAGTCGATGGCCTTCATAAAAATATAAGTACCATTTCTATGTTAATTTTTATGTTGTGTATCATATACATGTCTTGATATTTATAATATTTCTTGTGTAAGCTGTTTGTAGAAGATGGCTTTGATTTCCGCATTAGATTGTGTATTAGTAGAATGCATATTTTTTGTTGAGTTTATATGTATGATGTTCTACAAAGAGCTCTGTGTGCCTGGGTATGGACAATTTTGATTATCAGAAACAGAGTGAGAAGTTTTTATTTCAAGTGACATTGCCCAACAGGTGGTTGGGGGTGTTACAAATTGGTATCAGAGCTTGAAGGCTTTTTGGTGGCATGACCGGATTTTGAGGTCGGGGTATGTTACAGTAGTGACCTTCCATTCACCTTCTAATTGAACCATACAAAGGAAAAATATCCTAGTCTGAGAAACCACCTTTCTGCACTGCTTTGCAGATATCAAAGAGACGACAGTATTTGGTACTTCTTCTGGTACCTTGTAGAGTTGATCTCCCAAAGTAATAATGACACTACGAGGAATATATTCATAAACAACATGATGCTTCAACATATAGGGTTGTCCTAGAAAAACATCACAAACTTCAAGTGGGGCAACATCACACAATACCTCGTCTTTGAAGGGTTTGATTTCATAGTGTAGGAGACATTGTTGGCTGACGCAAATGTCTCATCCCTGGCTGAGTCAATTGATGGTATATGGATGAGGGTGTTGCGTCATTGTCAAGTTCAACCTATTGACAACCTTTGTTGATATCAAGTTCTTTTGGATACCACTTTCAATAATGAAATGGAATGGGGTTCCCTTCACCCACATCTGTGAGTGGAAAATATGCTCCCCTTCTTCAAGCTTCTCTGGTTCCTCTAGTTGGACTTTCATTGTAGCAATGGTGACACTAGATTTTGAATCAATGATCCGTCTTCCCTTTTTTGGATTTGAATCAGAGTCTGAGTTAGCATATAACCCTGGGATTTCGTCTTCGCTAACAACGACTTTTTGGAGCGACATTCATAAGTATTGTGCCAAGGGATTTTGTGGAACTCATATCATTTTCCAGTGTCCTTATTCGACTTCCCATTACCCTTCTTTATTGGTGGCTTGGTGATCAGGGGATCAAATTTTGCTCAATTTTCAAAGTGCTCGGAATGCGACAAAAACAGTGCCATTGCGTCCGTCTCGTCTTCCTGATTCCGACGGTATATTTACTTTCGCAAACGGAGTCCGTATGGAGGAGATATTGCGATCTGTCCGCCAGGCCAAACAGGCAAAAATTTGGGGTGCTGACTGTACCTGTCCGTACAGTCCATACGACCACGTGGAGGGCCGTACCATCTTGCTGACGTGGCAGTTTGATGATGTGGCATATTTTTATTTGATGGTGGTTGCCCAATGGGGTGTTGACACGTGTCATTTGTAGCGAATAAAGATCAGACACGTGGCCCAACCCATTGGCGCCACGTGTCACTGTGCGATTGGTTTATATGGTTGCATATATGTAAAATTTATATGGGGAGTCCACGGGGTTCGACCCCCGGACCTCCCCCAATACCAAAGCCTTTGAAACACTCCGCTAGCCAACATACCCGCACTTGTTCCTTGTTACATAACCCAATGCACTTGCATTTAAAGTTGCTCGTTGTATTATACGGATGGGGGCAGGCCGGGGCCTAGCCCCGACCCATCGTATATTTTGTATGTAACCATTGCATAGTGTGTATTGTGCGCAATTTGTAATCGCATAACTTATATAATATGGTTTGCCATTGTAATAAAAACGCGCGCGGGGTATTATATTGTGGGCGCGGGGTTTTTTAACCCTTGGTTATATGTGGTATGCCACATGCCCGTGGCCCGGAGCACGGGAATCCGTTTGCACAGTTTTCAAATGGTCAAACTACTTTTATGCCCAGTCTATGGTCGCATGGGCCATATGACCCAGTGCCGAGGCGGTTAGGGGCTGGAGGCGCCCTAACCGTTCTACGGTTTGTATCGGTGCGCGGTTGCGTACGGGACTTGGTTTTTCCGCTTAAATGAGCGTGTGAGCCAGGTTTGGAGAACAAGGGTGCAGATTGTAGAACCAGAGACAGCAAAGTCGGAGAAGAAGCTTCAAGGAGGCATATCTTTCTCAGTTTTCGACCATTTCAGGTGCCAAAAGAGCCCAGACAGGGGTTTTGGGACGTTGCGGAGCCATTGAAGCAGTCAGTTTGTCATTTTGAGCACTGTAATACATGTTTTTGAGCACTTTGAGCAATTTAATAACAATGATCCATTGGAAACTGGACCAGGAGATGTAGCCCGGAGTGGGGTGAACTCCTTTATCAAGTTGTTGTGTTTATGTCTGATGTTCAATGATTTATTATGCTGTCTATGTGTATCTTTACATAAGTAATCCTTTATTATGTGTTGCAAATTGATCCGGTTGCTTTAAAAACACATAACAATTTCACTTGCAATATTTATTCAAGTTTCAAGTCTTCTTCAATTTTAGATCAAGTTGGTATCAGAGCATTGGTTTTGAAGACTTGATTGTTTTGAAAGTTTTGTTTCTAATGCTCACAAGGTTGAAACTACGAGGAGAAGGTCAACTTGTGGAGCCAAGTTCTTATCCGACAAGGAGGAAGCAGTTTCATTCACCGCGAGTTGTAGAGAGACATTCACCAAGCATGGCAGATGCAGAAGATCATGAACGTGTTCCAGATGCAAAAGCAGACCTCAGGCAGACTCTCATGCAGATGAGAGATATGATGAAAGTCATAATGGAATGAACTGTGATGTCGCAGGGTGAAGGCTCTAACCCTTCAATGCATAAGGGAGGCGGTGGTGACAAGACTCCAGGCAGAGATGGAGGGAATGGTGCTTCTCCACCACCCTCTCCT
>ML792318.1:5170-20040 GCA_009831015.1 Picea engelmannii | reverse complement strand
CATAACAAATTTTAGTGGGTACCTACCCATGAGTATAGAGATTGTCTAGTTGCAATAGTGATGAGAAAAATGGCTACAAATGGAATGTAGAACCATTCTAGGGATGCCACTTCAAATAACATCAACGAATATATAGAAAACAATCATTAGAAATGGAAAGAGGCAAAGAAGTTGATGTACCAACTTACCCCATCGAGACCCACATGACTTTTGGTGCTTCATCTCCTAGGGTTAGGTTTTTGGATGTTTAGGGTTTTCTCATTTATGTTTTATGTTAAAAAGGCCTTTGGAGCCTCATTGTAACCAACTTCTTGTGAATGAGCGTAGTCGACGCATATATTCTCATAAATAAGCTACCACTATTTTAGCTAGCTTGTGTGATTTTTCATTTTATAGTCTTTTGTATTTGAGACAATCATTAATAGAATATGAGATTTACTGTATTATTGTGTTCCTTGCCATATCTTTGTGTAATTCTTTTTTATATCTCTTCCTTCATATCATTCATAAAATAATCTAGATCAATGGTATTAGAGCGGTCAGCTCCTTGTTGTCCTCAGTGCATGTCCCCGACGAGGTCAGGGTATAGAGAGTTGGGTCTCGACCTTGTATCTCTTGAGGAAAACCAATATCGCACGCCCAAGCGACCTTCCAAGGAAAAATAAAAGAGGGATGATGGGATAGGATATCCTTTCAAAATGTTGCTATAGGAATCCCTCGTGCGATAGAGGAATGCGATGATAGATAATTTCACCTAGATCCTTCGACGTCTGCCAACAACAACGGAGGCACCTTCAACCAACAATCACATTGGAGGCGCGACACCCTTCAAGGTACAATTTAACTTTGATATTCCTTTATTTGAAGGCAAGATAGATGCCAACGCTTTGGAAAAATGGTTAAATCTGCTAGAGGGTTATTTCTATGTCCACAATTTTTCCAACAGTGAAAATATCACCTTCACACTCCTTAAGGCCCTTCCCCATGTTCGAGATTGGTGGGAGACTTACTGTGAACAACATGTTGAGGATGAGTCTGTAATTTTTGGGCCATGAACCACTTGGGCAGATTTTTTTTATGCTCTCAAGGAACAATATTACCCTGTTGGAAGTTATGATGACTCGTTCACGAGATGGACCACGCTGTGCCAAGAGAGGGGCCAAACAGTGCCGGAGTTCACAAATACTTTCCATACCTTGCGCACCAAGCTAGGTATAAAAGATTATGAGAGACATCTCATCCTAAAATATTGTGGGGCTTTGCATAGGTACATCCAAACCGAAATGGAGCTTATGGACATTTCGTCAATGGGATCCGCTTATCGATATGTTGTCAAAATCTAGCAGAAATTCAAGTAGCAGAACAAGCGGGAGTTTAGGTCTGCAAATATGAAACAACCAAAGTGTTGTAAGGGTGGCCCTATCTCCTAGGACAAAGGACAGAGCAAGGATTTCCAACCCCAATATAACCATCCCAAGCCACTAACAAAGAAGGGTAATGGGAAGTCGAAGAAGGAAACTGGAAAATGGTGTGAGTTCCACAAAATCCCTTGGCACAATAATTATGAATGTCTCTCCAAATAGTCATTGTTGGATGAAAGGAAAGCCCCATAATTAGATGTTGACTCAGAATATGATTCAAAGTCAGAAAATGGGAAGACAAAACATTGATGTAGAACCTAATGTCACCATGGCTACCACAAAATTCCATCCAGAGGAACCGGAGGAGCCTGAAGAAGGGGAGCACATTTTTTACTCATGGATGTGGGTGAAGGGAACTCCACTCTGTTTCATTGTTGACAGCGGTATCCAAAAGAAATTGATCCCAGTAGAGGTTTTCAAGAGGCTGAACTTGATAATGATGCAACATCCTTAACCATACACCATCGGTTGACTTAGTCAGGGACATGACATCCATGTCAACTAGCAATGTCACCTACCCTACAACATCAAACCCTTAAAAGACGAGGTATTGTGTGATGTTTCCCCACTTGACGTTTTTTATGTTTTGATAGGACAACCATATATGTGGAAGCGTCATGCTATTTATGAATCTAGGCCTTGTAGTGTCATTATTACTTTGGGATATCAACTCTACAGGGTACCAGAGGTAGTCCCAAATACTACGGCCTCTTTGATCTCTACGAAGTAGTGTAGAAAGGTGGTTTCTCAGAACAAGAGATTTTTCCTCTGTATGGTTCAATCGAAAGGTGAACAAAAGGTCACTGCAACCGCCAAATCCTCTGCACAAGGTCTCTTTGCCCAACAAAAACAAGTGGACGGAATAGTCGAGGAGTGCAAAGACATATTCGCCTCACCTATTGGGGTGTCTGTGCACTGTCAAGTAAATCACTAAATTGATCTAACACCTGATGCTCCTTTTCCTAATGACCATGTATAAAGGCATTATGTTATGGATAATGAGGAAATCAAATGTCAAATCCAAGAGATAATTCTGAAGGGAGACATCAGACCAAGCTCTTCACCTTGCAGGAGCCCAATTGTTCTAGTACAGAACAAGGACAGGACACAAAGACTTTGTATTGATTACAGAGCCCTGAAAAAGATCACAGTCAAGAACCGGTACCCAATTCCCCGAATTGATGATCTTCTCGACCAACTCTAGGGAGCCAAGTTTTTTAGTAAGATTGATCTGAGGTCAGCCTACCACCAGGTGCTGATTGAGAAAATTGATGTGTGGAAGATAACTTTCTATTCCAAAGAAGGCCTCTTTGAGTGGTTGGGCATGCCTTTCGACTTGACTAATGCCCCAAACATATTCATGCATATGATGGATGATATATTACAGCCATTCACAAACTCCTTTATGATTGTATATTTGGATGACATCCTCATCTTCAACAAGACTTGGGAGAAACATTTGGAGCATATTCAACAAGTATTGGGCACCATACGACAACACAAGTTATATTCCAATTTAGAGAAGTGTTCCTTCAACATGAAGAGAAAAAAATATTTGAGATACATCATGGATGAGCAGGGTGTACATGTGGATCCAGCCAAGATCCAATTCATCTGCGATTGGTTGGCCCCAAAAACAATGACTGAGCTCCACAGCTTCTTGGGCCTTGCTAAATTCTACCGGTGGTTTGTGTTGGGGTTCTCTCATATCATTTGGGCCCTAAGCCAGGTGACTAAGGGTGGTGAAAAGGCCAAGTTTGTGTGGTTCCCACCGCAACATAAAGCATTTGAGGATATGAAATCCCGCCTCTGCTCAACATCAGTCCTCATTCTACCTGACGTGCAACGACCATTTGAGATTGAGAAAAATGCTTCAAATTATGCTATAAGTACAGTCCTCACTCAGCATGGGCATTCAATAACCTATCATAGTGAAAATATATTTGATGTTGTTAGAAGATACCCCACCTATAACAAAGAGATGTACTCCATTGTGTAGGCATGTTGATTGTGGAAGCATTACATTAGAGGGAAGGAAACGATCATCCACATTGATCACATGCCTCTGCAATTCATGCAGACATAAGGAAAGTTACAAAATGGCTGCCATTAGAAGTGGTCCACCTACCTACAACAATTCCACTTGAATATCAAGTATAAGAAGGGTAGCACCAACCATGTCGCATATTTCCTTAGCCGACCCCCGGTGGCAGCGATATACATAGTTCTTAGCTCCTGTGGACATGAGAGATCTGGATGGACATGATTATACAATAATGACTCTAACTTTGCTACTTCTTAATAGACATTGAGCATAGGAAAAACAATTCTCAACTTCCATCTCTAGGATGGATTATTATGAGCATATGATCCATCTATGTGTTCCTTCAAGTGAGCGTGCAAAGCTGATATGGGAAGCTCATTACAGCTAGGCAATGGGACATTTTGGTGTACAAACGACAGTGAAAGTACTATAGAAGCATTTTTATTGGCGGAAGATTCAACAACATGTTCGCAAGTACATCAGATCATGCACTACTTGCGCCATTTCCAAGCTCTCCATGAATAAACAAGGGCTATACACCGCTCTGCCTAATCCAGATAGGCCTTAGGAGTCCATCTCCATGGACTACATGTTCGGTTTTCCTTCAACCAAGTATGGGAATTGTAGTGTCCCCAAGGCCGAGCCCCATTGCAAACCATGTTATGAAAGAAATTGTAATTATGTTTTATAGGCTGGTGAGCCAAGTTTTTATAAGTTGTTGGCTTATGTGTTTGTTAGGCCAGGGAGCCTAAGGGTTGGAGGTCAAGGGCTTGATTTTGTACCTGAATGTATGCAACACATTAATAAAATATTAACACCGCCATGGGCAAACCGACCATGATGAATGAGTGAAGGGGGACTAAGCATCCATAGAGAGGGCAAGGAATTAGGGGCTGGAAGGTGGGAAAGGGGCTAAGTGTTGAGCCTAGGGGCTAAGCCTAGGGGGCTTAAGCCTTGGGAATAATATTTTAATATTATCCCAAAAAAACATGTGCATTTTATGTTTTATCCTAAGTTCATGGCAAGGGGAGGACGTACAAGGGTGATGTGTGCTGGTGGAATGCATGCAGTTCCATGGGTGACAAGTGTCAACCCTGGTGCATGCGAATAAAACGGCCAGGATGAGCCATGAGAAGGGTTCCTCCTCCTCCATTCTACTCGATTGCCTGAACGCGTACGGAACCCTGGATAGTACGACCGACCCGACCCCTGCAAAGAAATCCCCGTGCGTTCCTGAGAGTCGAAAATCCCATGTTGACTTTCATAGTCTGTGTGCATCCTCTGTCCGACTGTTCAAACCCGTGCGTGGAGGCTCTGTCCCGAAGCCGTGACCCTGAACCATTCCACCATTGTTGAACCAGTTGGAAAGCCTATGTTTGGCTCTGTAAATCCGTGTACACCTCTATTCTGTGAGCCGAGAAGCCTGTGTTTGTTTCTGAAGAGCCGGATTCACCTTCGTTCTGAGTCGTGGAGTCTCTGTCGACCCCTGCGGGAATTACTCATCATGCATTCTCGTGAACCATCATTGTGAGGCCTCGAGCCATTACTGAGCCTGTTTGAGAGGTTGTGTTTGTATTCTCGGCTGGCTATGGTGACCATGCAGAGATGGAATACACGTGGCTTGATGGCCAACGCGAGTTGTGATTGAGCCTGTGTGTGATCTCTCTAGGTGAGGGAGGTGGTTGTTGTTGGAAGAGGTTTCTTCCAGAGAGTGTCCAACACCAGCTTCGGGCTCTGAGACTTCCTGATCCGGCATGTTGCCAAGACCCAGAGAGGGAGGTTAGCACCGATGGATTGTGCTTGTGAAAGTGTATACTCCCGGGCGGAACAATCATGTGGGGAATGAAAGTCTGGTAGTAGTGGGTGTAAGATGGCATCTTGGGAAGAATCCTTCCAGATTTATGTGTTGTTTTCCCTGTAACCACAACCTAGCCTAGGATTCCTTGCCTTGCGGTGGAGCTTAGTCCCAGCTCGGGGGTGACCCACTGTTGAGTTGATGAGTAGTGCGGTCTAAGGCTGGGAGGTTCGTGGAAGGCCTGCACTTGGTTGGTGGAACTGCCACTATTTCAAAGATAAGTACCTGATTATGCTTTAATCATGTTTTGCATGACTATGTTGCTTATGTTATCATGAATTCCGCTGTGTATATGAATTAATATTAAACGTTATTGATTGTTAATTATAGCAGTAAATAATATGTTTTACTCTGAGCTTAAATGTGTTTATTTGTTTAAATGCATGTGGATTATATAATACATGTATGAGTTATGTACAAAGTGGTGTTATAGATTTCTTTTAAGAGCGTTTAAGCCTTGGTAGCCAGAAAAGGTGTGCTACAGGAATGATTGTGTCTTCATGGTCATTATTCAATTCTATATGATGGCAATTTTGGCACCCTGGAAGAAGAGCATCACAACCGAGCCCACTGCTAAGCTCTTCTTCACACATGTTTGGGTTCATTTTGGGCTACCAAAAACTATTATCTTCGATCAAGATAATATGTTCATAAGCACCTTTTGGTCCAGCCTCTGGTCGATGATGGACACCAAGCTGACTAAATCGATTGCCTTCCACCTACAGACTGATGGAAAAACAGAGGTAGTCAACAAGATGATTGTCCATATCCTGCGAATGTATAATTCCAAACATCCATGCACATGGGATGAAATACTTCCTTATGTTCAATGTAGCTACAACAAATCCCTCCACAGTTCTATTGGCCACAACCCTTTTCAGCTGTGCTTGGGGTTCCAACCATTGGCCTCCATTGATGTATATTTGCCCATTACAGCCGCACAGGAAGAGTCCTCCCATGCTCAGACAGAGGCTAATCGACTAACCAATTTTTTTGAGTGCATCCAACAACAAGTTCATGATATTGTGTAAAAATTCAATGCCAAGTACAAGCAAAACCATGATCAACATCGGGCACCACACAAATTTCAGGTGGGAGATAAGGTTTGGCTTCATTTGCAAAAATAGTGCCTCGCATGACCCCATCAAAAGTTGGACAACTCCAATACGATCCTTACACCATCACCAAGGTTGTGGGTGAGAATTATTTTGAATTAAGTATTCCTCCTTTCCTTGGATTGCACCTGGTATTTAATGTGGAACTGCTCCAACCATATTTTCCACCTCTCCTAGACACTTTGGATGCAGCTGAGCAGTTAGCCCCTATAGAACTCAATCCTTCCTGCATCAAACAAGATAAATTTGATTAGATCATGGAAACCAAGACAAAGGACACCCGCCAGTAGACTATCAAACTATATCGAGTCGTCAAAATATGGCAGTTTCCTCATCATAGCAAGTGGCTCACCAAGAGTCATGTTCAACAAAAGTTTCCTCATCTGATGCAGGAACTTGACGCAATGGAGACCATTGCTTCTTAATGGGCGTGGGGGGGGGATGATCCATGTGGATATCGATGGCCACCCACCTATTCCACTAGCTCAAAGACCAATTTCCATTTTAGCAATTTCTTCCTAGTTTTTCAGGTCCTAAACTTCTAGGGCCATTTTGAGGCCTTAAACAATGTTTTTTGGGGAATGTTATAGTCACACTAAAAAAATTAGCTAGAGTGTAATGACAACATGTGTATTCCTAGGATAGTTCTCTCCAACGAGCTATCATGCGCCTAAAACGAAGATCGTATGCAAAAGTTACAACCCTAGGAAGTTGATGTACCAACTTACCCCATCGGGGCCCACATGACTTTTGGCGCTTCATCTCCCAGGGTTAGGTTTTTGGATGTTTAGGGTTTTCTCATTTATTATTTATGTTAAAAAGGAATTTGGAGCCTCATTGTAACCAAATTCTT
Source organism: Picea engelmannii (assembly GCA_009831015.1). Lineage (NCBI taxonomy): Eukaryota > Viridiplantae > Streptophyta > Pinopsida > Pinales > Pinaceae > Picea > Picea engelmannii. The sequence continues at coordinate 12,752 of ML792318.1, read as the reverse complement.
GTGAATGAGTGTATCCTGCACATATCTTCTCAGAGATAAGCTACCACCATTCTAGCTAGCTTGTGTGCTTTCGCATTTCATTTTATAGTCTTTTGTATTTCAGACAATCATTAATATAATCTGAGCTTTATTGTATTACTATATGCCTTTCCATATATCTATGTAATTCTTTGTTATATATTTGTTATATCTCTTCCTTCATATTGTTCCTAAAATAATCTGGATCAATGACATTAGAGTGATCTGCTCCTTGTCGTCCTTAGTGCATGTCCCCGACGAGGTCAAGGTATAGAGAGTTGGGTCTCAAGGTTGTATCTCTTGAGGACAACCTCTCTCGCATGCCCAAGTGACCTTCTATGGTGGAATAAAATAGGGACGATGGGACATGATATCCTTTCAAATTGTTTCTCAAGGAAGCCCTTGCACGACAAAGGAATGAGATGATGGATAATTTCTCCTAGATCCTTCAATGACTGCCAACAACAACGAAGGCACCCTCAACCAACAATCACTTTGGAGGTGCAACTCCCTTCAAGGTACAATTTAACTTTGATATTCCTTTATTTGAAGGTCAAATAGATGTCGACACTTTGGAAAAATGGTTAAATATGCTGAGGGTTATTTCTTTATCCACAATTTTTCCAACAGTGAAAAGATCACCTTCGCGCTCCTTAAGGCCATTCCCCATGTTAGATATTGGTGGGAGACTTACTGTGAGTAACACGTTGAGGATGAGTCTGTAATTTTTGGGTCAGGATCCACTTGGGCAGATTTTGTTGATTCCCTCAAGGAACAATATCATCCTATTGGAAGTTATGATGATCAGTACATGAGATGGACCACACTGTGCCAAGAGAGGGGCCAAACGGTGTTGGAGTTCACAAATACTTTCCATACCTTGCACACCAATATGGGTATCAAATACTCTGAGTGACATCTCATCCTAAAATAATGTGGGGCTCTACACATGTACATCCAAACCGAAATCGATTTTCTGGACATCTTGTCATTGGGAGCTACTTATCGATATGCTGTCAAAATCGAGCAGAAATTCAAGCATTAGAACAAGCGGGAGTTCGGGTCTGCAAATCTACAAAAACCAAAGCATGGTAAGGGTGGCCCTAAATCCTATTCCAAAGGACAGATCAAGGAATTCCAACCCTAGGATAACCATCCCAAGCCACCAACAAAGAAGGGTAATGGGAAGTCGAATAAGGACATTGGAAAATGATATGAGTTCCACAAAATCCCTTGGCACAATACTTATGAATGTCGCTCCAAAAATTCGTTGTTAGCGAAGACGAAATCCCAGGGTTATATGCTAACTCAGACTCTGATTCAGATCCAAAAAAGGGAAGACGGATCATTGATTCAAAATCTAGTGTCACCATTGCTACAAAGAAAGTCCAACTAGAGGAACCAGAGAAGCTTGAAGAAGGGGAGCATATTTTCCACTCACAGATGTGGGTGAAGGGAACCCCACTCCATTTCATTATTGAAAGTGGTATCCAAAATAACTTGATCTCAGCAAAGGTTGTCAATAGGTTGAACTTGACAATGACGCAACACCCTCATCCATATACCATCAGTTGGCTCAGCCAGGGATGAGACATTTGCGTCAGCCAACAATGTCTCCTACACTATGACATCAAACCCTTCAAAGACGAGGTATTGTGTGATGTTGCCCCACTTGAAGTTTGTGATGTTTTTCTAGGACAACCCTGTATGTGGAAGCACCATGTTGTTTATGAATTTATTCCTCATAGTGTCATTATTACTTTGGGAGATCAACTCTACAAGGTACCAGAAGAAGTACCAAATACTGTCGTCTCTTTGATATCTGCAAAGCAATGCAGAAAGGTGGTTTCTCAGACTAGGATATTTTTCCTTTGTATGGTTCAATTAGAAGGTGAATGGAAGGTCACTACTGTAACATACCCTGACCTCAAAATCTGGTCATGCCACCAAAAAGCCTTCAAGCTCTGATACCAATCTGTAACACCCCCAGCCACCTGTTGGGCAATGTCACTTGAAATAAAAACTTCTTACTCTATTTTTGATAGTCAAAATTGTCCATACCCAGGCATAGACCTGTTGGGTTATGGCACACAGAGCTCTTTGCAGAACATCATACATATAAACTCAACAAAAAATATGCATTCTACTAATACACAATTTAATGCGGAAATCAAAGCCATCTTCTACAAACAGCTTACACAAGAAATATTATAAATATCAAGACATGTATATGATACACAACATAAAAATTAACATAGAAATGGTACTTATATTTTTATCAAGGCCATCGACTGCATGCAAACCTTCCATGAACCTCCCAGCCTTAGACCATGTTGCTCAAAGCTATTAACAATGGGTCACCCTTGAGCTGGGACTAAACTCCACTCAGGGTAAAGGGAATCCTAGGCTAGGATGAGGTTACAAATTCTCCAGGAAGGATTATTTCCCTAGGAGTCCACTCACATCCACAAGTTATAGTCCCTCATTCCCCACATGCCTATCCCACCCTAGGGAGTGTGCCCCTTCTCTGCTCAACAGTCCTTTGGCTACCCCACTCCCCTTCCAGGGCTTCAACAACATGTCGAACATGAAGTCTCAGAGCACTACAACTATCATGAGGCTCCCTCTGGGAAAATCACTTCCCCAACAACCTCTCTCACTTGGAGAGAGTTGCTCACAGGCCTGACAACCCGCTTCTTCAATCCAGCGCCCAAGCCAATCCAGTCAGGGTAATCACAGTGACAAATTGGGTAAGGCTTTTGTAATGGAAGTAAGCCACACCAATCTAGAGAAAGAACGTGGGAAACAACAACAAAATGGCTAGGTTGTGATATGGCTCAGGCATTGCGCAGTCGTACTATGCTTCACATGATTAAAACGAGTTAGCTTCATGGGGTTTGTAGGTTACATAGCTTACAAAGGTTCACGATGGAGGAAGTGGTTGGCTGCGTGAATGCTCAGTGTTTGAGTGTGTGCGTGAATGGGGAGCATGGAAAGCATGCTAAAGAAAACCCCCACAATGACTAATTTCCCACATAAAACTGCATGTGCCAAGATTGACACATGGCTCTTTTGGGAGCTCATTCCTCCCACTTGGAGTTCATTTCTTTCCCTAAAGGAACTTATGATAACATAGGTTATTTCCCAAACATAGGTTATTTCCCAAACCTTAGTCTTTAGGAAAATATATTATAATATTCCCTTGGGGTTAAGCCCTTTTTTCCTAGCCTCTTAGCCCCTTCCTTTTCCCTTCTGTTATAACCCTAAAATGCACCACACAGGCTTACCTGGCATCAGGCCAACTCATGTCTCTTCCTTGCCAAAGCCATGCTGAATAAAACCTTGAAAAACCACTTAAAATAAGCAACACGCGCCCTAATCTAACACTGGGCGCGTTGGAACGCTTGCTGCCCTTCTACTGCACGCATTGGAACGCGGGCTAGACCACTACAGCCCGCGTTTACCTAACAAAGAAAAAAATCAGGAAAGTTTCCGCTGGGACGAAAAGCTTTGGGTCAGTTAACTGGAACTCCTAGCCATGCATGGCCGAGAGTTCGTCTAAAACCCTAGCTCCTTCTAGCCTATAAAAGAAGGGGTAGGGGTATTATTCAAAGGAGGAAAATCATAGCAAAGAAACTCTGCCCAATTGCCGAATCCGTTTTGTCCCAACCCTTTAGCCTTTCCTCAAGCTTTAGGAGAATTCAAGCAAAGCAGTTGGAGGACAAAGAAGAGGAGGAGCCCAGGATCAGGATCGAGGAACGGTGGCCGGTCTCTATAATCATTGTAAGTTGGTTCATATTGAGATTAATAAAAAGATACTTTTCACGTCCCAAATACATGAGTCTTATATGTTTTATGTGATTTGTGTTTAATCTCTAACCCTCTAGTAGAACAATAGCATGCATGCATAGTTTTGTCTTGATTGCAGGATCGCTTTTTTGGAAGGAGCAGCAGAATCAAGGAGACAAAGCTCAACGGAGGATCTACACCAACCGTCGATAAAAAGGTTAGTTGGTTCTTCCCTTGTTTGCTTGTGAAAAAGGGTTTTAGGTTGGGGTAGAAGGTTAAAAGTAGTTTATGAAGGGTCATGATCTGCATGCAAGTTTAAAGCCCTAGCTTGTTAGTCCGTAGGGTAGAATACCCCACAACATAATTGGCGACTCCACTGGGGATATTTCACTCTTAGGGTTTCCGGATTTCATTAGAGGTTCTTGGGTAGTTCAAAGAAGTTGAGTTTTCTGTTTCTTTGTTGTTTTTGTTTTCTGTTAGGTCAAAAGCTAGCAGGGAACCTGGTTATCAATACCAGTTTTTCCTTGGCTGTTGCTTAACATTGATTCTCGGGACACACAGAGGTACACGCAGCCTGCATAAGGCCTGCACGCGTGTAACCCGCGCCCTAACCTTCTCCAGCCCGCGTTTGAACGCTTGCTGCAGTGGTTTCAGTAGCGTGTAGCATTCAGAAGGCTTGAGAGGCAGTCTCCTCTTCCCTGTCAGAAGTTTACCTTCTCAGGGGGCTTTATGGATCCTGTCTGGGTCTTGATTGGTTTATTGTCTTGTTTTCAGTCTGTCTTATTGTTTTGGATACTCTTTGCATTTGTTTTCTTTTTTGCAAATTTTCCTTTTCTGTTGAAGTAATAGCATCCAAGCCTTTTAGAGACCCTGGTTGTCAATACCAGAGGCCTTTTTCAGGTCTGGACTGTCTGTGTGTTGTTTATCTTGGCTCTTATACAGACCCGCGGCCTGCTTAAGTCTAGCCCGTGGGTACCCGCGCGCTGTTGTAGCTCAGCACGCGTTTGCACGCGTGATGTATTGGTGACAGTCGCGGGTTAGATTGGTAGCTTTTCAGCTTGGGTGGGGCAGTCATCCCCTCCTATGGTGAGAAGAGCTCCTCTCAGGGGCTGAGAGTCTGGAGATGCACAGTCAACAGGTTGGGGCATCTTATCCTTAGCCTGTGTTTGTTAGTTCATGTTTTGATAGAAAAGACAAAAGAAAAAAAAAAAATCTTTGTTTTATGGTTTTTAGGCAAGTGTTAGAATCGGTGTTGTTTAGATTGCTTTTTGAATTTTTGTGCTCTGATTCTGTTTGTGATCTGCGCTTTAAGCCAGAGTTTTCTTTTCATTCTCTTGGTTTTGTTCTTGTCAACATTTTTCCTTATTGCGTTATTTTGCAATAAAATAAAAAAATAAAAATAAAAATTTTCTTGTTTCATCTTCTTCTTGATTTGAAGATTGTGTTGTTGCATCAGTAGCTAGGAAAGAGTCTTTTTGCATAAGTTTTTGCAATGCATTTAGAGTATAAGTAGCTCGCAGATCTGAGCGAAAGTCCTTTATATTTACTGCATGAAATCTTAGTAAATTTGAAAAAGAAAAGAAATCTTTCATTGAAAAGTTGTTGGTTCTGCATTCTAGTAAAAGTTTTTGGTTTCACGCATTTTGTTAATTTTGCTTTGAGTCTTTTTACAAACCATCAGTCTCACTTTCGTACCTTGTGACTTAAAAAAAAACCCATTAAAAGGAACGCTAATTAAAATAAAGTAGACTTTTCTGTTTGTAGGGTGCATACACTAACTCAAGACTAGGGCCTTGGAATAGGTTGGAGAGTAAATTCTCCAAGGCCACCCAAACCAAACATTGGAGTCTGTCAATAGGGAGTGTAGAAGTCCAGTTACGGAAAGTTATCTGGGACCCCCCTCTAACACAGGGGCTAAACACGAGGTCGCGTAAGGAAAGGCAGCGAAGATAACCCCTCCAAAGCTGGACCGAGCGTTGTGGAGAACACATATAGAGGATTTGCTAAGGGATTCCATCGTTTGCATTTGCCACGGAGCTTCGTGGGTCTCGAATCCGTTCGAGGTCCTCAGTTGTCTTCCGAACCATTTGCTCTTGATACCCTTGACAGGTTTCGGGCTTGATACCCTGCTCATTGTGGTCTACCCGACTGCCGACTGTACCTGCCTGGTGACTGTTCACGTGCTGGAAAACTAGTTGCCAATCTTTTCTAGGGACATACACAGGTGATTGCGGGGGTATACCGCGGTACCTAGGACGGACATCAGACCAACGCTTTGCAGAGTATACCCGGAGGGTGCTTCCGTATTCGAGTTGCACTTGCATCGGTAAGTTGCTCTAGTGTTGGTTGTTGTAACTGTTCTTCCAAACTAGTTTAGTGCTTGCTTGATTTATCTGCTAGGGGCTTTTCTTTTAGTGAGTGTTACTGTTTGTTCGTGTAGAATACCTTAGCGTGTCGTGAATCTTCTCACACAGTGGAGGATTCAGAGCTCCGCTGGTCACGAAGGCTTCTGGGCTTGCCGTCGGTTATACTGGAGCCACCCCTGCCACCTTTGAGGCGGAAGCTAGACCATCAAGGGTCTTTCGAAGCTACCGGGGCTTTTGAGCCCGAACAACCCCCCGAGGAATCGACCGCCAATCTTGGATTGGTTGAAACCTCAAACACTGATACGTGGCCGGACATTATTGTGCCAATTCAATTTTACGAACGCCTGTCAGTGCCTAACCCAGTCATGGAACCAAACTCTGTTACTTCCTCTAGGATTTCTTCCATTCCTATCACTATCGCTACCACAGGAGAAGCTTCTCCTAACTTGCCTTTGTCGGCGGTCCGGGCCACCACGGTCTCAGCCGCAACTACGTCGCACAGTGGACCGGCCCCATCTATCGCGGTGGCCACACCTCTTTACACACCTAGTGCGACAGGCGCTCCGTTTTCATACGGTATGCCTAGTTCAGGTACTAGTCCTGCACTCACTTCATCCACTTTCCAGAGTTTGGGTCTGGGGGCAGGGAGCTCTAACGCTCCTCTGCAAGGACAACTTGGGGGCATTCTTGTCTCTTTCAATGCTTTTCCTTACTTTGGAGGTCATATTCCTCCTTCGTCCCCTTCGCTCGGTGGATCGCATCAGCAGTCCGTCGGGCAGCCTGCACACACAAGTCCTTTTGGAGCCGGGAGTCAAGGAACACCTGCGCAAACTCAACCGGTAGGTTCGTCACCATTTGTTTGGAACGGGATGTTTGGTAATAACACTTTCACATCCGCTGCTTTCCCATCTGGGGGCACACCTGTTTTTGGACAGTTTACGCCGGCACAGGGTACTATTCCTGCGCTGGGGGCACATATACCAGGACCTTGGAACTCAGCACAAGGATCCGTTCCATCCTCTGGAATGCCGCTCTAGGGTAACTCTTTCCACAACCATTGGAACCCAGGACAAACTTCTATGCCTCTTCCATCAGGACCGGCATGGGGTAATCCGTCCCAAAGTCCATCAAACACGATGAATGCCCAACATCCTATGTCCTTCATGGGGAATCATCCAATGATGTCTCCTCAGATGCAAAACCCTTACGCTGGTCAGGGCCATGGTTTCTACCATAACCCGGGCCAGCAGCCAAACTTTTCCTGGAAACCTGGTGCCAGTCAAACTCCAGGACCCTTTTATCCCAGCTATCAGCAGCAACCTAAACTACCATTCTTGGCGACGTTACACTTGCCAGATTTGACACGGTTGTTAAATGATCCTATCTGTCACGATCCACGTTGGCCTCCT
>ML792317.1:203425-220467 GCA_009831015.1 Picea engelmannii | reverse complement strand
CATGTAGAATTTGGGCTAATCATTTTAGTAAAAAATGGGAATTGAAGAATCTTTTTTAAGAAAAAAAAATGACATATTAGTCCATGGGCGAAATTTAACCCCTAAAATTTTCCTTGGTTCAACAACAAAAATAGAACTTATTTGTTCCATCGGAGAACCAACCCATACAAAAGAGTTAATCAATGGGCAACGAGAACCTAAAATTTAGGAGAATCCAATCAAAGAACCATAAGTCTCAAAAGAATATATTTCCTCTAAAGACTCAATAAAACAAGACATTTTGTTCAACATAGAAGATGAAGAAGGAACTGACTCTAATAGGGAGGAGATTGTCACTTTTGAGTTTCCAATTATAGATCTAGGAGGCATGTCACAAATGAAGAACATCCCTCCTTTAACTATACCAAATTTTAATGCTTTAGAAAGTGAATATCCAAACACCTTTCTTATGTTTTGTGCAAAAGTTATAATTACACTACCCATGGCTAAAAGTTGAAGCTATTTCCCACCACATTGAAGAATGAAACACTTCATTGGTTCATGGAACTTAGTGGATATAGTGTTCGAACATGGAATGAAATGAAAAAAACAATTTTGAAGAAATATCAAAACTATTGCAAAGCCATAAATTTGAGACAAGGCATCTTTTTTTTTATTTTATAAGTAAGAGTATGATATATTAAGTACCTTCAAAAGACTGGTGAAAGTGCCAGATTACATCCATAGACAGTATGGCTTCACTGGACTGCCCCAACAGAGGGGAAACCAGTCCAGTCAGCCTTAAAAGTTTGCTAAATAGTTCTAGGGCTAAACATATAGTAAGTATGAGCATGCTTGCAAAAAGAACTAGCTAGGATTGACAAAAATTTCCTTAAAACACAATTAGACACCTAGCTCCACTAAGTAGGTGAGTCCGGAGTCCCAGATCATCTCAGTATTTACTCTGTCCGTCGCTCGCTCGGCCACTGGCGCCTCCGTCTGCTGTTGCTGGCTCGTTGAAGCGATGCAAGCCGTCCCCGTGCTGTCTGCTCTTGGCCTTGTGGTGTTGCCAAGTTGAGTCGTTGCATGGGGCCCTTCCGCTGAGGAGTCTTCACCCGGGTGAGAGGGAAATGATGCGCTCATGGAAGCCAAGAGATGGAGGAGCGTCGTCACCTTGGCGTTGGTAGAAGTTACGCGGAAGTGGAGGTCGTCTATCTCCTTTCTTAACTCGAAGACCAGATCGTAGATGTTGTCAAGATTATCCTGGAGCTGCACTCCTGTGTTGGAAACGGGAGCCTGATGAGCATAATTGCCTGGTCCACGGGGAGAAGGGGGGTCTTCTACAGAGTGCCGGGGTAGATTTGCATTGGGGAGTATGCCAGGTAGCGACTCTGCTGGGGCGGGGTCCGGACGTGGAGGTGGATTGGCTAACCAAGGTACCATAGTCCTGGTATAAGGCTGCGAGGCAAGAGGCGAGAGGGAAGGCCTTCGGGGCCGCCAGGGGGAGCCCCTTCGCGGCTTCCCTCGTTCACGAGGCATTGAAGCAGGATGTGGGAAGAGGTAGGCCGAGTCGTAGGAGGCGGGGAGGCTAAGAGAGCAAACAAGGTGCACCAGGAGATAAGAGAAGTTCGCCCAAGAGCACGCAGGGGAACGCTCGCCACCCTTGGTGTGGAGACGATGCACCGAGCAAACAAATGATAATCCCATCTGTGTGATCGTAATGATATGGAGAACCCGAGAGAGCGAAATCTTGCAAACCTTAATTGCGCACGTACAAACCTTAATGGCGGGCTGCATCAATTTATTACTGGAGGGTGTTGATGGGTTCCGGCACGGGCATATCACGTGGCCGCGTGCTCGATGGCCTGATGCCAACCTCCTCCGTATGCCCCGTGGCCAACGATAACACCCCATCCGGGGGAGACAAGGCATCTTTAAGATGACCTAGAAAGAATATTAAAATTTGGAGGACTATGTGGATTGCTTTTAATACAATTTGCAAAGGTAAAAATAGAGTAAGTTAGATGAAAAAATGTCGTGAATCATTAAGAGGAATTAGAAATGAATGTATTGATCTCTTAAATTTAATGGGATATATATATGTTTATCAGTTAACTTTAATAATAAAACTTCTCCAATCATTTCAGAACATGTTGAAGAAGAAGTTCAAAATCTTTTCAACAAAAACTATTTAGCAAATCATCATGTTGATCATTAACCCATAACACCACAAGCAAATTCTCCAAGAAGTTCAGAACAACCACAATCAATAAGAACTGCACAACTACCTCCAGATCTAGAGAGGTTAAGTTTAGACATACCCGTTTCTTAGAGGAAATTTGAATTCCGAGGAGAACTATGGAATGTGTGTACAAAGATTCCATTGTTTCAGGCAATCAAAGATATACCCATATATGCCACGAGAATTGTTCTTAAAGAAGCTTGGTAAGAATTGTTCTTATATGCTGCACACTCTCACTTGTACCTAACCTGATACCTTATAAAATATATATTTATAAGGTGGGGATGCAGCTTGCAGCTTTATTTTCTTTTTCTCCCACATTTTCCTCCTCGATAGGAACCTCCTTCAGTTTATTCTAACTTTCCTTTTCGAACAACCAATTGCTTGAAGAATCTAAAAGTTCTAATTTTATGAACCCACTATTATAATATAATCTCAGAGCGTGCTTAATGATGTGGATGTATCATTATTCCGACATATGTTAAATAGGCAACATCATAAATAAATAAATCCCCATAATACTTTCCCATTGTTTCATGCATTTGTGAGTTGAGTTAGAAGTATGAATGGAATCCATGATATAATTTTTACAGTTTCTTAGTTTATTTGTAAGTTGAGTTAGAAGTATGAATGGAATCCATGATAGAATTTTTACACTTTCTTAATTTATTGTCATTATCAATATTGTGTTAAAGTGTCAATATCAATATTGTATTCAAATTATATCAAATTGGATAAGGTTAAGTTCTTGTAAGTAAGGTAATTTGTTGTATATATTTATTAATGGATTCATTGTTATTAAGATTTCTTCTTTATGTTCTAAGCATTCTTAATTCTTATGAAAATGGCATAAAACAAGTTCCATTATATCATTGTATAAACAAATTAAACCATGTTGAATTGCATTTATATTTATTATACTGCTTTTTTAGTAGATAGTGTTGGTTGTTTGACTCTTATATTAATCTTTGTTGACTTAAAATTTATGTGCGAAACCTAATGTCTAATCTTAGATTTTTTTTTGGTGAATATATAAAATAACTTAATTTTTTAAAATTTAATTGGTTGATAACTTTGAAGCGTTATTGGAACTTTCACATGAGGATTTCTATCCGAGTGATATTTTTGAGATGGTAAAATTAATGTTTTGTCCTGCTTTTGGAAATCAATTTGACACTGAGATGAGGGCTTAACTTGGCAAAAAACTCATACATCTGCCCCAAATTTTCAAAGGATTTCGAACACAAATTGCCACAATCTCCTACCCTCTCCTCGTTGGGTGCCATACCCCTCATCATTTCATCAACAAAGGGAACCATCCTACCACTTAGACCTTCGCAACCATTGACTCATTCCCTGGGGATGTAGAGGCCAGAGCGTACCATACAGACTTAGGCTTGCCCCTAAGTAGGCACAAAGCTAACCGAGGAACTGTAGGTTGAAGATGACACACAACGTACCTATACATCACACCTCCTAACAATGTGCAAAGAATGAGCCTCGTGGTTGGTGAAAATCCAGGTGTAAAGTCTCCAGGTGTAATGTCTACTTCTGATACAATATTTCGCTTTCTCAAAGTCTACCTCTGATACAATATCTACCAGAGGCTGTATAAGCATATATGTTTCCCTTGTTAAAATAAATAACAAATAGTAGATACAAAGTGCCCATGTATCGTATGGTTATTAAATGCTATTATGATTTAGAAGTGGCAATCAATTAAGTGATGGAAACAAATTTTTGTTAATAAAAACATATATTTGATTTTACATTATTTATTTAATGTTTACAAATTATTCTTATACTTGAAATATTAAAATAGATATAAAAATTATTCTTTATATACATAAATTTATAAATTTTTTATTCATGATATTTATTTAAAATGATGATGATGATAATAATAATAATAAAATTTAATGAAAACTTTGTATGTTTAGTTATAATTCTACAAATCCTAACTCTAGTTTGATTGTGCATTTTGCACAAACTTAGACCTATAGGCTAACTTATGAGGAGTACTACACATGGTACAAAAGCGAGGCTATACAACTCTAGACCATGTACCCATTATGGGTTACACATATTGTAATATTTTGATTATGAATAAAAGTTGACTAACTAAAATTTTGAAATTTCTTTTTATGATAGGTAACTATGGACGGAAGAGAAATAAGAGGTATATGTAGGATTGCTAGGGGTTGAGGTATGCATCCTCGGTCTACACCTACAAACTCTTCACCTAGGGAAGAAGAACATGTTCAGGAACAAGAACCTTTGTCTACAAGAGAAGTAATGAACATGATGCATTCATTCTAGAGAATGTCCAATGCATTGATGAACAAACTAGAGAGAGAAGAAGGAGGAGTATCCACTCATGCTAAAGGATCTCAAAATCCTACCAGAAACCATATGCATAGAGAACTATAAAAGGTAAAATTTCTATATTTTTTGGGATCCACAGATGGACTGAAATTTGAGGCCCAATTGGAGAATATGGCTATGTGTTTTCCCCTTAGGGACTACACTTCTAACCTTAAGGTATGAATGGACATATTCCAACTGAAAGGAAGTGACTTATTGTGGTGGAAGACACTTCTACCATAATTAAGGGTGGATATATATGAGGTTTCCTGGGAGCTATTTGAGGATCATTTTCAAGAATACTATAAGTATAAAGAATTCATTGAGAGACTATTGATTGAATTCAATTAATTAATACAAGGAAATAGATCAGTTCCTAAGTATGAGGCAAGATATATGGAATTGTTGAGGTATGCCCCACACGTAAATACTGAAAATTTGCAAGTGAACAAGTTTTTTTATGGGAAAAATTACAATGTTAGAGAAAAGGTGAGGATCCTAATGCCTCATACCTTGCATGAAAACGTCAAGAGGGTTATTACAACCAAAAAGGAGAATGTAAGTAGTGGGTAGTATAGACCATTGAGGCCTATAGGACCAGGAGTTCAAAGATCGGTACCATCACAATCAAGTAGAAAAACTATGACACTACACATAAATGTGCCAAGGGGATTGGTTATTAGTACATAGAGCTGACTAAAAGGAAACTAGAGACCACCATACCAACCATTAGTACAATGGTTCCATATGATGTAGCAGACTTGATATACAAAAAAAATTAGTAGACCCACTTTTACTCAGTCGGGTGGCACTATTCAACCTCCTAAGTAGGGAAATTGTAAGGGATAAATTTATCCCACGGGATAATTTTCCATACTTTTCCCAAAAGAAGATTCGCCCATTTCCATTTTTTCTAAAAATTATTCGTCCAAATTTGATAAAATAAAATTGTTTAACCTCAAAAATTGCCAAAATTTTATAGAAACTATATAAAATCCTTACAAATTTAAATAATTTTACAAAAATATTACCAAATATTTTACAGTTTCCATATTAAGGACTAGTAATATTCACCAAGGTTTATACACTTTAATACAAATTTCCATCCTTAAAATTTCCCCTACTCCTAAGAGGGGGTGTTGGACATGTGGAGGACCACATTTCCAGAGGGATTGTCCTCAMGCATAAAGGGGAGCCAACARAGAGAAGATCCAGATGACAATTGGAGATCTAGGCAAGGCCCRTAGCATTCATGTAGCGATGGATAACCTCCAAGATGARCATTGGTCTACAATGTTGGAGACTTTAAGMAAGATTAATAACCATAGTTTTTCAATTTTAATGGATSCTTGAGCTATCAAAAGTTTTATATCTCATGGTGCATTGTCTAAAATAAAAATAACAACACTAGMTCATAAACATTTTAATTAAGTAGAAATGGCATCAAGTGTGAAGTAGGATGTTTAGTAAAGGATTGTRAGATTGACTTAGATGTGTGCATAGATTGAGTATCTCTTTATGTGACGGTCTTGTGATCCTAGAATATAGTTATATGAATGTATTGGCTAGATATTCATGAAGCAATGCTAGATTGTAAGAATAAGAGACTTTACTTTATAGGTGGCGTGGGTCATAAAAGAACCTTAGTTGGGAAGAATATAGGAGTATCACTAAGTTTCACATTAGACTTACAACTAAATAGGATTATGTGAAAAGGATGCAAGCTATATGTTGTATTATCTATGAATGGAAAGGACTCAATTTTTTTTTAGAACAATACCCTGTATTGTCAGAGTTTAAAAATGTATTTCTAGAGGAATTTCTTGGACTACCACCCAAAAGAGAATTAGCGTTCACAATTGAACTTAAACTAGGAATAGAACCCATTTCAATGGCTCCTTATTATATGACGACACCATAATTATGAGAGTTACATATACAATTGTAAGAATTTTAAGATTTTGGATTTATTCAACCAAGAGTATCGCCATGGGGAGCACTAGTGACATTTGACCAAGTGTATCACCATGGTGACTTTGTATTGATTACCTACAATTAAACAAGGAGAACATAAATAATCAATATCCCTTACCAAGAATTGATCATTTATTTGGCTAGATGAAGGGAGCACCAATATTTTCTAAAATAGATATAAGATCGAGATATAATTAGTTGAGAATTAAAGAAGAAAATATCCCAAAAATTGCATTCAATATGAGTTTTGGACACTATGAGTTTGTAGTGCTACCCTTTGGGTTAATGAATGCACTAGGAGTGTTCATGAGTTTAGTGGATGGAGTATTTTGAGAGTATTTGGATAAATTTGTACAAGTATTTATAGATGATATTTTGAGATATTCACGTATTCTAGAAGAACATGAAGAACATGAAGAACATTTATGACATGTTTTATAGTGTCTTAGACAGAACAAGTTATATGAAAATCTATCTAAATGTTCATTTTATGAACCCAAGATTCATTAATTAGGACATATTGTCTTGGGAGAAGAATCATAGTAGTTTTGGAAAAGATTGAGGCAATCATGGAATGGTTGGCGACTAAAAATGTACATGAAGTGTGTAGTTTCATGGGATTGGCAGGTTATTATCAAATATTTTTGGAAGGATTTTCAAAAATTGCAATTCCTATAATAGAACTATAGAATAAAAATAAGGAATTCTTATGGATAGACAAATGTGAAGAAAAATTTAAAAAATTAAAAGAATTATTAACTCCTATTTTGAAGGTACCTGATATGGATCAAGAATTTCTAGTATGGAGATGCATTGAAGGAAGGGCTGGGTGGAGTATTATTGTAGGAAGGTAGGGTCATGTACTACACTTTAAGGAAACTAAGGAACACTACACCCAGTGTCACCTCGATGTAGGTCCCACACTTCAAGGGTGACTAGGTCACTCTAGGGAGGCGATCCTGATGACCCTAGGGGAATGATACAGAGATGGATGGAGATGAAAGTGAAACCCCTAGAATTCAAGTCTAAGTGGAGTGAAATGGGAAAGGATATTTCTTGTAAACCCAACAAATGTTGCCTCAAATATGTAGTACTTCTTCGAATGATTGTACCTGCCCGAGACACAAGAAAATACCACTTGCAATGTAAGGTGTTAGTTGGATCAGAAATTTAAGCTTGTTGTCCCTATTATTCATAAATTATGACAGCATTAAAACAATATCTAAATTAGGATATAAATATATGACTTAGTTAAACAAATCAGCATTAAGACTAGCAATAAATATGAGCTGAAAATGGCACTTAAGAGGCAAGGAAAGATGATTGTCATAACATATATTTTCTGCAGAAATTTGCAGCCTTATGGATGTAGCTTTCAGTCACTTATATCAGCAAGTCAAACCATCAAAATATTCCAACAACTAGTCTAAAAGGTGCACCCTAGTTAGTAGAGTTAGTAGGCAAAATTTAGGAGCTAGTCTAGGGTTATCTTAGGATTTAGGATTAGTTGTTTGTCTATGTCAGATCAATCCTATTGGCTGTAGGTTAGGGTTTGTAACAACAAGAAATAGAGAGGGAGAAATGCGACAACCTAGTAGAGGGAGAGTCCTTTCAAGGTGGAAAACCAACTCCAAGTAAGAGATCTTTCAAGGAACAAGTTCTCACGTTTTCCAAGGCAATGATTTTGTATCTCCAATGCAATTAAACGTGATTAGTGCCTTCTTAATTTGGGTTAATGGGGTCAAAAGAGAAAGTAGGATCTAAGTAGGTTATCTCCTTGGGGGTGTAAACCCTTTCACTCCCCAAGGAAATCTTTCCTAGCTAGGGTTTGACCAAAGAGGATGTACACCTTTGTACTCCTCTCAACAAACCCTAGATGAAGCAAAATCTCTTATTAACAAAGTAGTGGAAGCACAAGTAGGGGTGTAAATCCTCTTACTCCCTACTTGGATCTAGAAATCAACACCTTTCACTTGAACAAGATGATAGCATGAAAGTAAAATTACCATTCCAATCACAATAAGGCATTAAAACATAGATTAACCACCAATAATAGCAAAGGATGAGCTTTTAGGCCTAGCACACTTCTTTCTCAAGCCAAATGACAAAGAAAAAGTATTACCAAGACAATATAAGAATCATCCAAGAATAGCGCATCACCTCCATCAACCATAAAACAAGAAATAAATCACCATAAAAACACAAGAGACAAAAGAGCCAAGGTAGCGAAAATTTCAGATCAAGTCCTCTCACAAGAAGGAGAGTTATGTTATAATGAGATCTTATGATCTCTTATTTATAAAAAATATCACCAAGGTGACTTATCCACATATTTAGTGGTAAACCACAAGACTGGGGGTCAACAACCCTAATCTTTCCCCCTTAACAAAGTAATATTAAACAGTTCATTTAAAATTTCACTTTTGCACAAATAAAACCCTAATTTACATGGACATCACCCTTTTAGGGGATGTTTTGGCACTAGGAGAAGGTCATTGGTGATGTAGGAGGGTAGTAAGGCTTCCCAAAGCCACCTGTCAAGCATCCAAATTTATTCCTTCATGGTCAAAGCCTCAAACACCTCAAAATGTCCAAGTGCCAATGCATATCACCTCACCACCATGCCCTAAACCCTCAAACATGACATCAAGATATAAAATAGGATGTTTTGCCCCTCCTAGGAAAATATTTTGGAAAGTGAGGGTTGGGATAAGTCTTCCAAACCATCTTCTAGGCCTCCAATACTTCATTCCTGTGATCCGACATGTGGGACCTTGGCATCCAACCTGTGGGCTTGCGGCCCCATGGAATCCCAAACTAGGATTGTTCTTCAAAAAATGTCCACCAACTAGGTCCTGCAAAGAAAAATAAGCATGCCCTCCAAGGATCTCAAGTCATAACATCATGATAAGTGAATCTAATCAATAAATGAGCCACCTAAGCATGTGCGTCAAAGATCACTATATACAAACAATTAATTTCTCAAAGACATTATATGACTTGTCAAGCTTGAATATGGGAGGGTTGAAGAGGTGTCCTATTGGGTAGATCTTTCCATAGGTCAAGGAGATTTTCCAAGAGATCCCTCTCTAATCCATGTAAAGTGGGTGGAGTGGTTAGGATCAAGACTCAATGGGCATAGGGCTCATGACATACAAGAGGTCATGGTGTCTCATTCATGGGTGCCTTTGTAGAGGGTGTGTGGTACCTTTGTCCGCAATTCACTTTTTCCAAGCCCATTATTTTCAATTATTTTATTCTTTCATAATTTTAAGGAAAGGTTGAAGGCCACTGCCCCGGCGTGGTGTCCAGATAATGGTAATGTCACCCACAAACACCTAGTATAAATGATAAGGCTGAATCATGATAAGACCCCCTTTCTCTCAGCCATGCAATTGGGAGCCATTAACATGTCTTGGTGACTAGATGATGGTAATTTCATACCACTATATATTCCTGGACATGATAGGCCGACTTGTGATGAGACCTCCTATCCTTCAACTAACCTTTTAAGCATTTTTAATCATATTCATTGTGGGTCCCCCTTTACTCAAAGATAAACGTTTCATTGATTTCTTGGGTGATCCATGGGTGAAGCATATAGAAGGTTCATACATAGGATTTTATATTTTACCCAACATAAATCCCTCTGGCCCTTCATCCCCTTCTTCCCATAGAATGAGGGACAACCCCTTCTTGGGTCAATACACCCTAAAATCCCAACAGATAAGGAAATGGGGTGAAATAAATATGGAAAGTGGTAAGTATGGTTGGGAACGATAAAATGGCTCTTCAAGGGAGTTCCTATTAGCAAAACCATCCCCAAGGAAGACCACTTACTAGGACACAATGTCAACCACCAAGGTGAAACAGGGAAAAAGGCATAATGTTCAAGCATATATCATGAAATCTATAGTAACCTAAGATACAACATACTCAAATGGCTTAAATATTGAAATGATTCTTACCATAATACTAACTTGTACCTCATGGAGCAAGGCCCACTTCCTTCTGTAAGCCAGTTGATGTGGTGGATGCCATCTAGAAATCTGTGACCATTTGTGGTGGTGAGAGGTGTGTCCAACTGTGCAAAAGGGTACTGTTGGTCATGTAGTCTCTCGACACTCCATACCTTCAACCTAAGGTCCTTGAGACATAATATCCTTAGTTATCCACAAAATGGGGATAACATCTGGCTCATACTTGGGGACATGTGCTCGCCGTAGAGTGTGTGAGAAATGAAACATCTCTTGGTAGACCTGTGCCTGCCAAAAACTCATACAAAGGGATTAGAGCATCTAGGGTGGTGTTATCACCCTTCATTCGTATATATATACATATATATCCAAACAATAAAATTAATCTAGAAAAGAAAAAATTTGACATTTTTTCAAAAAAATCTAAGTTAAGCATGGAACCAATATGCATGTAGAGAAAAATGAAAATGAAATGCATATAAACTAGTATGATAAAATCAATATGAAAATGAAGGGAATAAAAATGAATTACCTACTTACTTGGGGCCTTGGGGCCCTAAAGATCAGGTGCTGGATGATGTCAGGTGAAGTCATACAACCAGTGCAACCATACGATCATCTCATCAAAGTATCTCCCCCTGTGCTTAATCATATAATACAACAAAGATAAGTCAAGAACATAATAATCATGAGTATAAATATACATATAATCGATCATTAAATAAAACTCATGAAGATGGGTGGGAGGGAGGAAATCCTGCTAGAAAGAGAAACCATTAGCCTGATCATCCCGCCTGAAATTGTAGCCACAAGACTGACCAATCCATCTATGAAGGGGGCTACTATATATAAACAAGGGCTCATCTTCATCTGTGTAAAAAGACTCACTACTTGTCGAGGACTGAGAGGAAATGAGAGATCAGAAGAATACTACATGGTCTCTTGGAGAAGAGGGTAAGAGGTAAGGAACAATCTCAGGTGTAGAAAAACACCGCCTCTTCCCCTGTGAATATCCATGGAAATTTCCAAGATGAAAATACTTCTGCTTTGAAGAATGAACCTATGACTGCTTTGAGGTGGCCACATCATGGTATTCATCAAAATTTGAGCACAACGATTGGAATTCCTCATAAAACAAATCTGCATCCTCAAAAGGGTATGTACCAAAGGATGATTGAAGATCACTCTGAGTATGTTGTGACAAGTCATCCTCGAAGGGGAAAAACAAATTTATAACCATATCRTCACTAGGYATCCAAACATCCAACTCATATAYGTATGAGGACCAATCCTYTGATGAYGACACCTCCTCTTCCTGAGAGCTACCCTCAATGTCATAAATGGGGTCTCTATCAAATTTGAGACAACTAAGATCCCATCTGCATCTWCCAGTCTGTATGAAAGTTTCTATAGGATCATCAACCATATCGAAGGGTACTTTCATAAGACCATCAATATGACTGAAAATGACCATCTTTTCACCTTTGTGTGTAAGAGGAGYAGAGGCATGGACGTCTTCAACTGGAAGGGTAGATACTTAATCTTCATATGCATGAGGAGAATAATCMTGAATGATATCATSTTCATCAAGGAGGAGAAAGGATACCAATGTCTCTTCATCTGGGTGTTGTATTTCATTAGGGTATTCATCATTGAAATCTTCTTGAAAAMTTTCTTCACGAATATGCTCTTCGRCCAAGTCTTCATCATMTTCAATAGGTTCAAAGAACTCRCCATGTTTATCTTGATGTAGAAYGAGTTTATAGAGTTCCTCGGGCATGAAGAGTGGTTCATCATCACTTGGGAAAATTTCTTGGTATCCATACTTCTCAGTCAAAGCATCGTATAATGAATATGTTCCAAAATATGCAATGACCACTTCCCGGGCTAAATTTTGGGTAGGAATTTTTTCATAATATTCTATGATGGCGTCAAGATCTTATTTTCTTCACTAACAAAACTTAACCAGAAATTCCTTATCAGGGAAAAGTTATATCAGCTGTTCACAAAATTCTGAATCTTCATCTCTAATTTTCTTGAGACGCTCAAAATTTTCTCATTGGTTTTTTCAACTTGTTGTTTTTCAACTATCGTTTCAACAAACTATAGAAGAAGCGTTTCTCTCAAACTTTCAATAGGACCAAGGTCAAAACCTTCTATTGAAAAAGTGTTCTCCAGGTCCTGAATTGTATCTTTAATACTTTGAGTTTTTCGTCCCCAATGTTTAAGGAACTCTCTAATGAGGATCGTCAAAGAAGATATACTTCTTGGCTTGCAAGAATTCTTGATCCAATCCCTTTGTTCATTTCCCAAGGAGAGAAGGAACAATCGTAGGCATACATATTCATAGTAGATGCATACGATAAACTCAACAATGTGTGCCACGACCAAAAAATGATTACCATTGAACTTTGGGAGGGCATCGAATTGGTTTATCGGGCACTTGTTTGGGTATCCATCAATAGCTTCAAGATCCAAGGCTTTGTATTCTTCATGGAAGCGCCATAGAGCCATGCTTCCATTACTTAAGGAAATACCTCAGACGAAACGTTATATGAGGTCGAGGGTCATCAAAAGAGGGAAAGGGGGAAAAAAGAAAGGTGGGTTGATGGAAGGTGGAGTCGCTATATGAGCTTCAAGAAGAGCTCATAAAGAAATATGGAAAGGGAATGTTCCTTGGGTGGAGTTTCCAAAAATATAAGTGATAAAGTCTTCAGAAAAGAGGCTTGCCAAAAGTGTCATTTAGGGCTCGAGAGAGGATTAAGAATCCTCACCGAAAACGATGCAAAAATTTTATAGCACAAATTGTAGGTTGGGAAAATCCTGACCCAAACACAAAAGTGAGTACGAAAACTAAAGAACACTACACCCAATGTCACCTCGATGTAGGTCCCGCACTTCAAGGGTGACTAGGTCACTCTAGGGAGGCGATCCCGGTGACCCTAGGGGAATGATACATAGATGGATGGAGATTAAAGTGAAACCCCTAGAAGTCAAGTCTAAGTGCAGTGAAATGGGAAAGGATATTCCTTGTAAACCCAACAAATGTTGCCTCAAATATGTACTACTTCTTCAGATGATTGTAACTGCCTGAGACACAAGAAAAGCCCACTTGCAATGTATGGTGTTATTTGGATAAAAAATTTAAGCTTGTTGTCCCTATTATGCAGCAATTATGACATCAGTATAACAATATCTAAATCAGCATATAAATATCTGACTTAGTTAAACAAATCAACATTAATACTAGCAATAAATATGAGCTGAAAATGGCACTTAAGAGGCAAGGGAAGATGACTGTCATGACATGTATTTTCTGCAGAAATTTGCAGCCTTACGGCTGTATCTCTCAGTCACTTATATCAGCAAATCAAACCATCAAAATATGCCAACAACTAGTCTAAAAGGTCTGCCCTAGTTAGTAGAGTTAGTAGGAAAAATTTAGGAGCTAATCTAGGGTTATCTTAGGAGTTAGGATTAGTTGTTTGTCTATGTTAGATCAGCCCTATTGGCTGTAGGAGAGGGTTTGTAACAACAAGAAATAGAGAGGGAGAAATGGGACGACCTAGTAGAGGGAGAGTCCTTTCAAGGTGGAAAACCAAATCCAAGTAAGAGATCTTTCAAGGAACAAGTTCGCATGTTTTCCAAGGCAATGCTTTTGTATCTCCAATGACATTAAAAGTGATTAGTTCCTTATTAATTTGGGTTAATGGGGTCAAAAGTGAAAGTAGAATCTAGGTAGGTTATCTCCTTGGGGGTGTAAACCCTTTTAATCCCCAAGGCAAGCTTTCATAGCTAGGGTTTGACCAAAGAGGGTGTACACTTTTGTACTCCTTTCAAGAAATCCTAGATGAAACAAAATCTCTTATTAACAAAGTAGTGGAAGCACAAGTAGGGTTGTAAATCCTCTTACTCCCTACTTGGCTCTAGAAATAAACACCTTTCACATAAACAAGATGATAGCATGAAATTAAAATGACCATTCCAAGCACAACACGACATAAAAGCATAGATTAACCACCAATACTAGCAAAGGTTGAGCCTTGGCCTAACACACTTCTTTCTCAAGCCAAATGACAAATAATGAGTATTACCAAGATGAGAGAAACATCATCCAAGCATAGAAAATCTCCTCGATAAAAAATAAACAAAGAAAGAAATCACCATAAGAGCACAAGAGACAAAATATCCAAGGTAGCAAAAATTTCAGATCAAGTCCTCTCACAAGAGGGAGAGTTATGTTATAATGAGATATTATGATCTCTTATTTATACAAAATGTCACCAAGGTGACTTGTCCACATATTTATGGGTAAACCATAATACTAGGGGTCAAAAACCCTAATATTTCCCCCTTAACAAAGTAATATTAAACAATTCATTTAACATTTCACTTTTGCACAAATAAAACCCTAATTTACATGGACGTCACCCCTTTAGGGGACGTTTTGGCACTAGGAGAAGGTAGTTGGTGATGTAGGAGGGTAGTAAGGATCCCCAAAGCCATGTATCAAGCATCCAAATGTCTTCCTTTATGGTCAAATCCTCAAACACCTCAAAACGTTCAAGTGCTAATGCATATCACCTCACCACCATGCCTTAACCCCCAAAACATGTCATCAATCTCAAAAAGAGGATGTTTTCCCCCTCTTGAGAAAATTGTTTGGAAAGTGAGTGCTAGGCTAAGTCTTCCACATCATCTTATAGGTATCCAAAACTTCATCCCTGTGATCTGGCATGTGGACCCTTGGCATCCAACCTGTGGGCTTGCAGCCCCATGGAAGCCCAAGCTAGGCTTGTTCTTCAAAAATTGTCCACCAACTAGGTCCTGCAAAGACAAATAAACACAACATCCAAGGATCTCAAGTCATAACATCATGATAAGTGAATCCAATCAATAAATGAGCCACTTGAGCATATGCATTAAAGATCACTATATCAAACAATTGATTTCTCAAATACATTATATGACTTGTCAAGCTTGAATATGGGAGGGTTGACGAGGTGTCCTATTGGGTAGATCTTTCCCTAGGTCAAAAATAGTTTCCAAGAGATCCCTCTCTAATCCATGTAAAGTGGGTGGAATGGTTAGGGTCAAGGCTCAATGGGCATAGGGCTCATGGCATACAAGAGGTCATAGTGTCTCATTCATGGGTGCCTTTGTAGAGGGTGTATGGTACCTTTGTCCGCAAAGCACTTTTTCCAAGACCCTTATTTTCCATTATTTTATTCTTTCATAATTTTAAGGAAAGGCTGAAGGCCATTGGCTTGGTGTGGTGTCCAGATAATGGAAATGTCACCCACAAACACCTAGTGTAAATGAGAAGGTTGTCTCGTGATGAGACCCCCTTTCTCTCAGCCATGCAACTGAGAGCCATTACCCGAGATTGGTGATCAGATGATGGTAATTCCATACCACTAGATATTCATGGACATGATAGGCTGGCTCGTGATGAGACCTCCTATCCTTCAACTAAAATTTTAAGCATTTTTAATCGTATTCATTGTGGGTTCCCCTTTACTCAAATATAAGTGTTTCATTTCTTTCTTGGGTGATTCCTGGGAAAATCATCTATAAGGTTCATACATAGGATTTTATCTTTTACCCAACATCAATCCCTCTGGGCCTTCAACTCCTTTTTCCCATAGAAGGAGGGACAACCCCTTATTGGGTCAATACACCCTAAAATCCTAAGAGATAGGGAAATGGGGGGAAATAAAGATGGAAAGTGCTAAGTATGGTTGAGAATAGTACAATGGATCTTCAAGGGAGTTCCTAGTAGTAAAATCATCCCCAAGGAGGACCACTTACTAGGACACAATGTCAGCCACCATGGTGAAACAGGGAAAAATGCATAATGTCCAAGAATATATCATGAAATATAAAGAAATATAAGATACAACATACTCAAATGGCTTAAATATTGAAATGATGCTTACCATAATACTGACGTGTACCTTATGGAGCAAGGCCCACTGCCTTCTGGAAGCCAGTTGATGTGTTGGATGCCATATGGAAATCCATGACCATTTGTGGTGGTGAGAGGGGTCTCCAACTGTGCAAATGGGTATTTCTGGTCATGTAGTCTCTCGACACTTCATATCTAAAACCCGAGGGCCTTGATACATAATATCCTTAGTTATCCACAAAATGGGGATAATATTGCAGAGAATAACAATGGAACAACACCGTATATGCAAGCAAAACACCAAAATAATATCTTTAGTGATAGGAAACAATGTTCCCTTGCCTCTTCGAAGGGGAAACATCCAACATATCAACACTTTATTACAATGATTCTATAGACACGACTTCTCATGCACTCGACTCTTATTTATACTAAATCTATCTACCAAAATAACAGTCTAAAGGAATATCTTCTAGAAGCGAAAGATTCTATTAGGTCTTCTTACATTTGACGTATTCTTCCTTATTACCAGGACTTATTAATATTGGCCTTTATTACATGGAAAATATATTATTCTACCTACATGAGGGGTTAGGGA
>ML792317.1:172581-188308 GCA_009831015.1 Picea engelmannii | reverse complement strand
TTTCTCTAGCACCCACTAGAAGGAAGCACCAACTCCCTGGTTTCTCTAGCACCAACTAGAAGGAAGCACCAACTCCCTGGTTTCTCTAGCACCAACTAGAAGGAAGCACCAACTTGTTGAGTGTTTCCAACACCAACTGGATGGAAGCACCAACTTCCAATCATACAGGCAACCAACCTGTATAACAGAGAACAATAGTTCTCCCTTGCACCACCCTGCCACCCTGGTTTCTTTGGTTGCAACCAGATGGAAGCTACAACTCCCTGTGTTCAAGCACCCACTTGAACTTATGAGGAAAACAACCCTCCCTAGAACCTCCCTTCCAACCTGAAATATAAATCTTTTCCACTGAAACTTATTACAATGATATAATGTTCAACAATGGATTACCAGACTCATCACTGTTCTGTTGCATTTCATTGCGTTGTCTGCCTCATTGCCTTCCTGCACACATGACTTGCGCTATCTGTTCTTCTTCTTTTTATGCTCTGTGCGCCATGTCCATTCACTTCACAGTTCCTCTTCTGTTCAATTTAGCTGCTGCACTCTCCTCCTTCTTCACACACGAATCACCTTCAATAACAACAACCACAGAAACTCCAATAGCAACAACAACCACATCTCTTCTCTGTACCATGCACTTATAGCTTCTGTGCACCTTGTGCATGCAATGTGTGCAATACATCTGCATACTCAAATCACACCAATATCCTCCACCTCTTGAGTGATTTGCCTGATCATCATGGTAACTCTTCAGCTTCTATGGCGGTTTTCCCACGCGTTCAACATCACTGGGTGTTCTGCTGAGATTTCTCAACCTCTCTGGTAGTTGAGACTCTTCATCTTCTCTGTGACAGTCGAGCTCATCCTTTCTGTTTCATTTACAGGCTCCAATGCTCATACATATGTCAATCCCTCTAAGAATCATCTTTCTTCACTGGGTGAAGCTTAGAGACTCTTCATCTCCTCTGGTGATCACACTGAAGTGTCTTCGAGTCCTCTAGCAGAGACCATCAATGGTTTCTGGAAGTTACACTGTGTCGAGTTGCAGTAGCGCTCCGATCTTGTTCAAATTCACCTGCATCGTTTGATTGATTCCATGGGATCTTTCATTTATTTCGGCATTTCGACATTCGACAATTCGACATTCGTGTGACCATGGGTCTCAACATCCCCAGTCGCGATCCCCGAAACGGAGCTTGGTTGCTCTATCTCTTTCCTCCATCTCTCGTTGATGTGACCAAGGGATATGACCACAACTTTATGCATAAGGCGCTTTCGCGATTTCGCATTTCGTGAGTCTGGAGATGAGACATCTCGACTCTCTAAGTCGCGATCCCCAATACCTCGAAATGGCATGGGATCAACGGTCCTGATCAACACTTGATCTGACGGCTCAGATCATTTTGCGATTTCTCATATCACAATTTCAACATTCCTGTGATGAATGTTCTTGATGCTTCCTACTCCCGATCCATGAAAATCCGAAAGGGAGTTGTATCAATGGTCCACATAACCCCCAAAGATTGATGGTTGACAGGATTTCGATGTTTCGTAATTCAGAATTTCGGGACTCCTGATGCTGAGAGTTTCTTGACATCTCTATCTCCCGATTTCTGAAACTCCAAAGTGGTGTAAACCTGTCGACGTCACACATGTCGAATACCTGCCACGTGTCACCTGATTCGTGACTTACATGTGCTTGAAATGTTGAATCAGTCTGACACTTGTCATTACCTGGTTGTGCCATGTGTTCCTAGCTGACGTGGTTTGCTGACATGAGTTGGATCGACGGTCCAGATCACATCTTGATTTGACGGCTGCGATTAAATCACAATATCGCATATCGCGATTTTAGGATTCCTGTGGTTATTATTCTTTGACATCTTCAACTCTCGATCTGTGAAACTCCGAAATGGACTGAGATCAACGGTCTAGATCAAACCTTGAACTGGCGGCTCATATTACGTCGCGATTTCGTATATCGCAATTTCGGTATTCTTGTGATTGATATTACTTGACATCTCCAATTGTCGATCCACGAAAATATGATATGGAGTTGGATCAACGGTGCAGATCACATCTTGATATGACGGCTGTGGTTAAGTCGTGATTTCGAGAGGTTAGGGAACCCCGTTCCTTTGTCTCTCCAGTCAGTGAAATGTTGATCTGTGTCCACGTGTCCTGCCTGAAGATGGATGGTCCTCCTTCTTTCAGGATTTTGTGAGCCCTCTACTCCTTGTACTTTAAAGAACGCGTAGGTTCTCCTTGATCCAACAGTGGTCAGACCCTGTGCTCGGATCTAACGCCCAAGATCTATCCTCCATATCTACGCGCTCCTCTTGTCTACATTGAGATTTGACAGTCATCGAGAATTCGGGATGGGATTCAACGATCACCGATGCTTCTCCTCCAAGCTTATGCATCCTCCTTAATTGGAAGAATTTCTAAGTGTCAAAGGCCTCGACCTTTGATCCTCCTGTGATCCTAAGTACGCTATCTCCCTTGAGCTTTAGCCATGAGTTAACCTAATCCCTAGTGCACACCTACGCACTGCATTCGACTCTACGCTAATTCCTCCTGAGCTTACGTTGTTCCTGTTTTTCCATTGATGCACACTCTGATCCTGCCATCAATGACAAGCGCATACTGCCTATAAAGCATGCCAAGCATCCTCTGCACTATCTCTTCTGATCTTATTGAGCTTTCTCTGCAGCGTCTTCCCAAAATACTTCTGGTGCTCACATCTTCCCAAAATACTTCTGGTGCCCGTCTGTTACATTCTTCCTATACTCATGCCATCTTCATTGTTGTACTTGCCATCAATGACACGCATATGCTGCCTGTTAAACATTTTCCAACAATTGTCTCCTTCACAATTTATGGAGCCCATTTCTTAATAGAACCCTCACCTTTTAATCACACCAGAATTAATGGTCTTGTTCATCATGAGGCAAGGGATGATTAGAATTCAAGGGCACTTCCTCTCTCTCGTGTAGAGGGATCTTCTTGGTAGTAGAATGAATTCTTCCACCATTATTTATGATATCAATTATAAGCCAGGGTACACATATGACCTCTAAATTATCATGAGATTGTAGGGGATGGACATGATGGTCTTCTTCCCACACAGAAGCATTATTACCCTCACATCTGCTCAAACCTGAAAGAGTGTCATTATGTTTGAACCAATCGTCTAGAGAGATCATTGAAGGGATGTATGGTGTGCTTTGCTAGAATCTAGTTGTCAGTTGATGTCTTGGGTAGGGTGCCTTCTCAATCAAGCTACCCATCTTATCATGAGAGCGAGTAGGAACCCCATCTGGGGATTAATTATATGATTGTTATTATGATGATGAAACATGAATTTTATTACATGATTGAGTAAATTTGATGATGATTAAATGGTTAATTATAAATTTATATGATGCTTAGATAAATCAAATTTTCATTTTTTTTTTTTGTACTATTGGAATCAACAACTTGGGCGGTTCTCATACTCGCGTGGCATGAGGCCGGTTCCCATCTGCTACCACTATAACCTCCAGGTGCATCCACACAACCTACAAGCACGGGGAATGGTAAATGGTGAGAATTGAACACGAGGCCTACTTTACATATTTCCTTCCATTTACATGACACTTTCCAGTCGGTCTACACCCCTATGGGATTAAAACATTTGAAGGACGTGGCATGGGCTTTGATCCACTTATGTGTGTATGGGTCACGATACCATTTAATATAGTATCTCTGGGTGAAACCACATGTTCAAACACTACCTCAAGGTGCCCCATCGCTCCAGGTAAGGCCCTCATAGGAATTAAACCTTTCCCAACAGTGAAAAACTCCCCGCTTTCCACCATTGGATCCAACCCCTTCGAGCCAATTTTGCATTAAGTTTATGTAATGAATGATACTGATTTTTATTATTTGAATGATATAAATTAGTTCTGGATATATTAATTTGCAAATGTTATTAATACTTTTCCTCGTGTGAGAGGAAACTATAAGGGTGATTGACACAAAATTGCGTTGACAATTTATCGACCTTCATATTCAGTCAGGAATCAATAATTATTATTTGAATATGTTATTTTTTGATTTGAATTATGAAAATTAATGATGCTTTGATTTAGTTAGTATAGACATAGGGAACATGCTTGCTGATAGATCCACATAAGTGTAATGGGGTTGTATGGAGGTATGATGAATACCATCAAGAGATGTGAAACAACATATTTGTTCCCACCTACTAGCACTCCTTTCATGGCATGATTTGAAAATTTGAAAAACACTTTTACTCTTAGGTTGCACATTTCCATGAGGATAGGTTGCATATTCAGTCACTCACATATGCGACCTACCCTGGACATGACATATTTTTACTCAATGTACATGACATATTTTTACCCAATGTAACTAGAATGCTAGATAGGGAAAATGGTTAGAGTTATTAAGTGAGCATGATTTTGAGATAACATACATTAAGGGAACAATGAATGGAGTGGCAGATGCTTTAAGTCACATACTACATATTTTCTCAATTATACCATTAAAGAAAAAATTGAGAGAAAATATTTTAAAATTGAAATTAGAAGATGGATTGTATAAGGAAGTCAAATCATAATTTGAGAATGAAGTAATGAGAATTACAAATTTTGAAGGATATGCCTTGGATGAAGATGGTTTGTTACAATTTCATGGAACAATATATGTGCCACTTAATGAAGAAATATGTAATTTAATTCGAAGAGAAGCTCATAGAGTAGTCTATATGGATCATCTAGGAGTAAAAAATATGAGCATGGACCTTAAACCATTATTCTTTTGGAAATGAATGAAGAAGTACATAATTGATTTTGTAGAAAGATGTCTTGAATGTTAGCAAGTAAAGGTTCAACATTGACATCCAACAATATTATTATAGCAACAAACGATACCAAAATCAAAATGGGAGGTGATTTTGATGGATTTTATTGGTGGATGTTGGACGCAGGGCAAAGCAGAAATAAAGGTTATTTTGGGAAAGAAGACATGCACGAGGAAAGCGACAACTGGAAGGAAGAGCAGCACACATGCATGCATAGAATACCTAACGACGATAGGGTTAGGGTTTTTGCAGTACATTGTAATGGATTGCGAGACAGAAAGCTATAAATACATATACCTAGGTCTGACATAATAAAGAGAATGTGAGGAAGTAGATGTGATGTAATATTTTGCTGTATGGCCTAATTGTGTAAGCTTTTGATCTAGAGAGGAATACAGAGGGTAGATATTGAGGGTTAGATCGCAGGCTAAGGAGCTTGGTGCGATCTAGTCCGCCTCATAATAGATCCTGACCCAACTGAGAGGAGATTGTAAAGCACACAGTGCTATAGTTTTGGAAATGCTATAATAAAGAGCCAAGAGCCAGATCTTTGTGGACGAAGCCCAGGAGGGGGTGAAGCATGGTAAAACCTGTGTTATGTGATTCAATGCATGCATTTCTTTATTGTCTTCAATAATTATTAATATGCTAAATGAATGCGTTGCTATATTTCATGCACAATCGTGAATGGAAATCATGGTGTTAGTAAGTTAAAATAGAGTTTTCAACGTGCACTTCCCATATCGTCACTCAATCCTGGGATGCAAACACCTGAGTATTTCATCCACCCATTAAGACTATCTCAGGTGAGACTGTGCAATGCACTCTGTGCATTGCATTGCCTTCTGGTTTACTAGGGGTGTCAATAGTATTAGAGTCTTTGTTGGAACCCTAGACATACATGAACCTTGGGTCACTCAAGATATAAAGAAAGAGAAGAATAGTAACCAACAAATGGTTCCATTACCATTGGTTGGAACAATAGAGGATTGAGTAGATGGGACCTGCTGAAGATCTGTTAAAAATATACATAAGACCTGCGGAAGGCGGATCAAGAGAATACTAAAGTGGATGAGAAGGTGAAACATAATGAGCCACTAGAAGGGGATGTTGAGACCGTGGAATCCCACAAAATCAGAGATCGATAGCTGGCTGAAGACAAAGGAGCTAAAGTTTGTGCATAAAGATAACATAAACCCTAGAGTAACACCCCACAAATATATTGATAAAGACATGTTTACTGATTTGCATGAAGTCTTTTTCTGTGATTTTTCACACTTATTGCATGAGTGGATACTAAGGTTGAAGGATAGCCACGTAATAAACCAAATTTGACAGTTAGAGTGGACCTCGGTACAGATCGAGTAGTTACAACAGTTGAACAACAAATTCACCTGTGCAATAGATTTTTGGCTCGACAATATTGTAGCAGGTTTTATAACATATTTTTCAGTAGATACAACGAAGTAGTACAACACAACGGAGCAAAAATTTCTACGCGGGCCTCGAGGAAGTATATTAGATCGTTGTATACTTCTATTAAGATACCATTGTACAACAAAGGGGTAATGACGATGAATTCATACAACTAAACTTCCCTGCATGCATGGGGGAAGGGGGGAAACACTGAAACAAAAAGGAGAAATGGAAGGAAAAATGGAAGGAGGAAAGGATAAAGGAAATAAGGAGTAACCCTTGGACCCAATCATGATGGATGAATACCAGATCAAGTGGATCATGGTGAAAACTGGAAAGATGCGTAGTGGAGTACCCTACCAATACAAGGTTAACACCAAGAAAATATCCATAACCACGAGGGAAAGCTTGGCGAGTGATGAAGAAGAGTTAGAGGATTTCCGGGCTGTGGAGCAGATTGAGGAAATCCTGCGTGCAACATATGAGAGGAAGACGAGAGGTATAGGAGTGAGAAGAGAAGGAAACAATCCTATCCATATTAATGTCAGTGTGGAACCCATAAACCCATGTGCGAATAATACACCAAAGCGAACACCACCGCTTAGACAACCACATTTCAGAGGAAGAAAGACAATAGAGAGTATGTATACATAAGGAACAACAACTGGAGGATCCAGTTCAGGTAGCACTAGTCAAGTATCTACACTACACAGAGGTAGTAGTTCAACATTTAGGATGGTCGGACATGATCCCACCATCAGGATACCAAAATTTAAAGGAGAAGCATCGGCAGACCCGGAAAAAACATTTTTTTATCTGTGAGAAGATTTGGGAAGCGAAACATATCACAAACAAAGATACTAAACTAGCACAACTAGCGATTATAGTAAGGGATCACACACTGGATTGGTATATGATTTTAGCTACAAACAATTCACCAGGGACAACCAGAACGATTGTCGACATTAATAAATTGATGATAAATGAGTTCTAGAAGCCAATTTCAGAATATCAGTACATGAACGAGATGATAGAAATTAGATAGAAACCAAGAGAATCCATATGGGAGATTGATCATAGATTCAAGCGACTGAAAGGAAAGTTGAAATATCTCATGACCGATATGAAACACAGACACCTGTTTGTCAATTCACTACTACCACACTTAAAATATCCATTACGAAAACAAAAGTTTTAGACACAGGTAGAGGCTCTGCAGGAAGCCATGCCACTGGAAGAAAAACAATATCAGTAGACAGATCCAGCCATCGAATAACTGAAGGAGGATTTAAATAACTTAACATTCCAGCTCAACCAGAACAAAAGTAAGGACAAACGAGAATCCATTTGGTGTACCACATGCAGGACACCACAAGAACGAATGTCCAACATTCACGCAGTATATGGAAGTAGGAATGCCAAATCCATTACGAATAGGAGGACTATGGTGTGATATCTGTAAGAAACCAAGTCACGATCCATATCATTTCCCAATGATGAATAAATACCAGATAGTTCCAAAGAGTTCATATTGCAACTTTTGCAAGTCAGTGGGACACGATGACAAAGATTGTAGAACTATGGATTTGATGCAAGAGAGGACATCAGATGCATATAGAGTGCATTCATAAATGATGTATGGGAAAGCCACACCATAATTTAAGGAAGTTCCAGCCCCATACAACATTGCACAACAACCCTATAATACTGCGCAGCCACAATACAACACAACACAACCTCAGTACAATACCGCACAATAAAATAAGGCGCCTCAGTATAACCCGTCGAGAGGAGATAGAAATGGCTACATAGGTGGAGGATGAACAAGAGGAGGTTTTGGAAAAGGTAGAGGACCAGTGGTATGTCACAACTGTCAACAACCGAGACATTATGCAAGGGAATGTCCACTTCCACCAACAACTTGTATGTGTTTTCGCGCTTTGAACCATGATACAAAATAATGTCCGACACTATTAGTAAAGATCCAGGAAAAGAGGAACCAAAACAACCAGAATTTTCAATGGATTTCAATAGAAGTGAGGGATGAAGGACATAACATCAACATAGTGACACGCGGAGGATCTAAAATAGGAAACAACGCAACTAGACAAGAGCCAGTACAACATCAGTGGGTAAAGAAGAATGCCGAACCAAGGAGACAGTTCATCGCGCAGAATGAGAAGAACACATTTAAGAAATCCAAACAAGAATTCAGGAAGCATGACACCACGTTGACTTCAACTGCACAAAAAAGCAAGGAAGAACCAGAGTATGAGAGGCCTCCAGTATTGGATCATACTAACGAAATGCAACCCGTGGGACAAGTAAGTACAATCAAAGGATTTTTGCAATCATGTGTGAAAGTATTGAATGATCCATCATCTGTCAAAATATTGTAAAACATATTAGAAAGATGTAGCATAGAGATAGAAGGAAAACTAGAACAAAAAACAATCCATCACCTATATACAAGGAGAAGAATAGGTAGAGAGTTCAAGCTGAAAGCTAACATCGAAGATTTCAACATGGGAGATATCATACTGGATCTAGAACCCAAAGTCAATGTATTACCCAACAAGACATGGAAATGTATGGGAGAGCCCATGTTAGGATATTCACCTGTTCAATTGAAACTAGAAAACCAACACAGAGTCCTACCAATCGGTAGACTTAAAGGAGTAACAGTTGACCTACATGGAGTGCACACAAAAGAAGACTTTGAAGTGATTGAAATAGTAGATGACACAACACCATATCCAACATTGCTTGGCTTGGATTGGGCATTTTATAACCAAGACATAATCAATTTAAGGACACGAAAAATGATATTTGAGTCAGGGGAATAAAGATTCATTGCACCATTGGACCCATCAGAAGGGGGGAGGTTTTTAGAATCTACTTGTTTAGACTTATAGGAAATACGCTAGTTATACAGAACAATCGCGTGTTAGAATATGAAATATTGTGCTCATTTTACCATTGACAATACCCTTGTCACCCAAACATAGGTCGAAGCCACCCTCTGAGAGCCTTGACCTTGAAAAAGAAAAATACTGGTAGCAATCAATAGCCAAGCAAGGCTAATGCGCCAAGCAAGAATAAAAACCAAGCTGATCAGATAGTCCCACCCATAAACTGGTGCAACACCTTCCCCAGAAACTTGCACACAAAACTGCCAACTCCAGTGCGTAGAAACTACTCTCTACAATTCTGAAAAGTGTGAATAATGAGAACTGGCGCCCTATATTTATAGTGGTCTGACAGACTTACTAGGGCTGACTTCTCCTTCTGGGTACTAATTAATTCACATTAATTATATTTCTGTAGCCGACATCTCGTCTAGGGTTTCCTTTACTTCTTTGCTTCCTTCCGGAATATTCTAATCTTGTCATAGGTCACAATAGAGGTTCATACCTCCCGAAGCTACCATAATATCAACACTCCCTCCTAGCTAGGGAGGTGTGTTCTTAAGCACAAACAAACCATTCAACTGGTAGTATCACGAGCACCGTCATTATTATCCAACTCGATAATCTCCTATGACAACTGGTACAATATCAATTGATAGAACACACCTGTGTTTATCCATGGTAGTACGCAACTACTCAAACCATGACACATAGTCACAAATAGTGGAACAAATCCACCACGGTAGTATATCTCTACTGTCTGGAGACAAGGAGTCTCCATAACAATCATCTGATGCCAAACTGCACAGAAAAATATTGTTAAAATAAACTAAATCATCTGGGCCAATCTTTTACTCATGTCTGTGAGATATGAAAGAATATCTGCCCTCAGAGTAGAACAATGAGATATCTGGACTATTCTTCTCAAACAAGGAAGAATAACTGTCCTTTCTACTGAACCTGGACCATTCCCCACCCTGGGCCATTCTTCCTACACTAATCAAAGTGCACCTTGGAGATAATGTATAAATCCTAAGGAATGCCTGCCCCTGATTGTTGAGCCTGGACCATTCCCCACCCTGGGCCATTCCTCCTACACTAATCAAAGTGCACCCTGGAGAGAATGTATAAACCCTAAGGAATGACTGTTCGAACTGTTTCCTCTATTAACCACAAGAGGAAAAGACTGTCCTGCATCAACCTCCAAAATGGACCATTCCTCACGTTAACCACAATGAGAAATCGTTGTCCGACGAGGTGTTCTAGTCTTCTTGAGTAACACTCAAGAAGAGAGACTGCCCTAGACCACTCCCCATGTTAACCACAATGGGAAGTCGTTGTCTATGATACATCAACAATCTGGACCATTTCCCATGTTAACCACAATGGGAAATTGCTGTCCATCAGAAATCTCAATCCACTTTCCGAACAGGAAAGAATCTATCCAATATGGACTATTTTTCAATCACAAAGATAAATGTTTCAATAATATTTTAGTGATCCCTCCTAACTTGGAGAGTCTTCCCTTTTAGCTAAGGGATTTATTTCCACGATCCCCATCTTCTCTCGGAAATATGCAAACTTTATTCTAGATAGAGGTTTTGTCTGAATGTCTGTTGTCTGCTCGTCAGTGGGGATATACTCGAGTTTTACCTCTCCTTCTTGGAATTTATCTCGAATAAAGAAGTATTTGATCTCAATGTTTTTCGACCTTTCATGAAACATAGGTTGTTCTGATAATCTTATACAACTCTGATTATCACAATATATTATGGCCGATTCTATAATTTGATAAAATAAATCAGAGATTAACTTCCTTAACCATATTGCTTCAGTGCATGCTTCACATGCTGCCATATACTCTGCTTCTGCTGTGCTGAGTGCGACAGACTTCTGTTTCCTGCTGCCCCAAGATATCATAGCGGAGCCCAAGCTAAAACACATAACTGAATTGCTCTTTTTGTCTTCTACACTTCCTGCCCAATCCGAGTCTGTGAATCCATGAAGTTGTATATTGCTAGATGCAGTATATCTCAAACCATAGTTTATTGTTCCACAAATATATCTTAATACATGCTTTGTAGCTATCCAATGCTCATGTCTTGGTTCCACCTGGAACTGGCTTAGTGTATTTATGGCAAAGCAAATGTCTGGTAGAGTATTTACCAAATACATCAATGACCCAATTAGTTGTTGATATAGAGATGGATCTACTAGATCAAAATATGGAACTTTCACTTTTCTTATATTCGCATTCATAGGAGTGTCCATGGACTTACAATCCATCATTCCAAATTTTTGAAGAATCTTTATTGTGTACTTTCCTTGTCCAAGGAATACTTCACCATGCTTCTGCCATACTTCTAGTCCCAAGTAATAGTGCATGAGACCTATATCTTTCATATCAAATTTAGAAGCTAATTCCTTCTTGCACTGGATAATGAGAGATTCTTCACCTGTTATGAATAGATCATCAACATATAATAGTAGAATCACAGGTGCATTGTCCACGACTTTGTAATAAAGGTTTGGATCTGCATGACTCTTGGAGAAACCAAGTCTTGTTAGATAGCTGTCCATTCTAGCATACCAAGCCCTTGGATCTTGCTTGAGTCCACATAGAGCTTTCTTCAATATACAAATGTGAGTGTCTCTGGAATGTACCTCAAACCCTTGAGGTTGTTCAATATATACTTCTTCTTCAATAGCTCCATTGAGGAAAGTTGTCTTTACATCCATCTGATGTAAGTTCCATCCCATGTAAGTGACACGAGATATGATAGCTTTGATGGAAGTATATCTAGCCACTGGAGCAAACATTTCATCATAATCTTCTCCCTCCTTTCGGGAGAACCCTTTAGCTACGAATCTTGCCTTGTATTTATCCACGCTTTCGTCTGCTGCATGTTTGATATTGTACTCCCATTTTGAAGTTACCATCGATTTTTCTTTAGGTCTTGGTACGATTTCCCATACCTCATTTTTCATAATGGATTGATGCTCTTCCGTCATAGCTTCTTTCGATTGTTCCTTTTGAACTGCTTCTTCAAATGTGGTAGGTTCTTCATCTAGAAGCTTTTTCATGTATGTTGCATAACTTGAGAATCTTTTAGGTCTTTTACTCTTTCTGAATGTTCCTTCTGGAACCTTGAGTCTTTCCGCGTCTTGTAAGGTACCTTCAAGCCAAGCTGGTCTTTTCTTAGTCTTAGGTACGATATCTAAATTAATGTTTTCACATGGCTCCATAGGATGATTGTTAAGGTCCTAACCCGCACATAGGTAGATCAATGTATTCAGATGTAATAAAGGTCAATATTAATAAGGCCTTTCAATAAAATAGAATAAGGCAGATGTAAAAAGACCTAATAGAAGCTTTCACTTCTAGAAGGATCTTCCTCTAGATGCTTCTCTTAATAGACATATTTAGTATAAATAAGGGTTGAGGATATGAAAACCCTAGCTTGGAGATTATTGTAACAGAGTGCTGGTCGATTGGAGGTTGCCTCCTCAAAGAGGCCTATGAACATTGCTTTCTGAATCAAAGTGCTATTTCTATTTCGATTCTTATATCATTTCTATGTTATTGTGAAGATTATGCTGGATATTTTACTGTTATTCTGCCATTTCTAGCATTTTATTTCTGTTATGCATATTTTATATATCTGGTATCTTGCAAGTGGTATCAGAGCACTTTCCTTGGCAGAAATTGTGGGTATTTTTTTTTCCAGGGTAGAGACGTATTTTGGCTTCTTTAAGCCACACAGATCTGTCGTTACACGCATAAACCTGCGGTTGAGGGATTCATACACACAAGAAATACAAGTGGTTCTTAAGTGCACATATGTTGGCCACCCTTGTAACCCTTGTTGGTACCCCTTCGAGTGGTAGCACATCAGACAACACCTGTGTACGGATCATCCTAGATTTCTTGAAGCCCTCTTTAGATAAACCTATCGGCTTCCGGACTACTATAGTGTCACCGAGAACAACACTCGGGAAGATACTCTCTAGTAGCTGGGTAGTTGGGTAGTACGGCTAAGGGTACGGTCTATCCTCCTTAGTTAGTGCCCTGAGATATTTGGACGAGTACTACTGTTGAACCCCACACGTATATCAGAGAGCTATAGCACATGGAAAACCCTTGTCTGTAGAACCCTTGAATACCTAACCTTTGGGGAACATAAACATAAACAAATTAAACCAGAAAGATCTATTGTCGCGCATCTGTGTTCGGGTTGCCAAGTAAATACACATTTCTTTCTGGTTAAGAATTTGGGGATTTCATCACTACAACATTCTTTAGACCAAAGTATAACCCCGCAAAGGTAAAAAAAAAATTAAAAAATTTCAGACCAAAGTCTAGAAAATATTTCACCATTATTTGAGACCTATTCCATTAGATTCATTTCTTCTCCCTTATCACATTCACCCATATCATTTTTCTGCAAAAAATTGTGACCCCGCCCGCTCCCTTTTCAGTTCACCCATCCTCATGGCCCATACCCTTAGACAAGAACTAGAGTCTCGCTTCAACACCTTGCAATCTGGTTTCCTCGAGACTCAACAAGAAGTGCAACAACTCAGTGCTACTATTGCCTCCCGTGATGCATCCATCAATACCACCATAAATGCATCCGTGCAGTCCGCAATGGAGGAAGTCAAACACGAACTGACCACCCAGCTTGAATCTGTATTTGCATCACTCTGCACCAAACTCAAGATCCCTACCGATGAATCTTTTCCTGATGCACATACAAAGACTGAAGGTGAAACTTCTTCCCATTCCTTTCAGCCCCATCACTTTCAACGGGACATACACCTTCCACGGGTGGATGTAACCAAATTTGATGGCTCGGACCCCACTGGTTGGGTCACCCAAATGAAACATTATTTCTCTCTCTACAACATTACAGATGACTTGGCCAAACTCTGGTATGGTGTTCTCCATCTAGATCAAGAAAGTTGGCAATGGTGGCAATGTAGAAAAACTTCCCGTCAAGGGTATATTGCTTGGACCCAATTTGTGACTGAGCTTTATGAACGCTTTGACACTGACACCAACCATTTGGGTCGTTTGAAAAAATTGAAGCAATCAGGCACATTAGAAGACTTCATAGCTGCATTTGAGCGCCTGGCTTTTCAAACAGAGGGCATGACTTATGATTTCTTTTGAGAGTGTTTTATCAGTGGCCTCAGGGAGGATATTCGGGCCCATGTCCTCATGGCTCAACCTACGACTTGGGTGGAGGCTACTAAAAAAGCTAAAGAACCACAACAAATTGTTTCCTCTCAAAACCGTAAGCCTTCCTTTATCCCTCGCCCTAAACCAGTGAACCCCACTACACCCTCCGTCCCATTAAAGATCTAAAAATTGACTAGGGATGAAATGGATGAACGCCAACTCAAAGGCCTCTGTTATAATTGTTATGACAAATATTTCCCAGGCCACAAATGTAAGGAACAAAAGATTTTTATGGCCATCTCTGAGGATATTCCGGAAGAGGATGTTGACACTCCCCTTGTGCCCGAGTCACCAGAAATCACTGACATAAGCCCTCCCCTGACCCTCCTGAAGTGGAACTGATCATTTCCCTCAATTCTCTCACCAGCTTCTTTGCCCCCCAAACCCTCAAGTTAATCGGTTACATCAATCACCGAAAGGTCATCATTCTGGTTGATAGTGGCAACACCCACTATTTTATTCATCGCCACATTGCCCAAGAAACCCATTGCTACATCCATGCTGTCAAAAATTTCCAAATCATGATTGCCAATGGTGGTCCTATGAAATTTGGCGGGCGTTGTGAAAATGTGCGTCTCCAAATCAGTGACTACCACCTAAAATCCCATATGTTTGTTATTGACATGGGAGGTTGCAACATTGTGTTGGGTGCAGACTGGCTAAGGAATTTGGGTCCCATTCTCATGGATTTTCAGAACTTAACCATGCAATTCAACCAAGGAGGCCACCAATATAAATTCCAAGGCATCATTGCTGGTTCACCTGAGGTCATCAGTTCTCATCGCATGGAAAAAATGCTCAAAAAAGGTCATTCTGGTGTCATTGCCCAACTCCACGCCATACAAGCCATAGAGACACCCCCAATTCCCCAAGACCTCCAAGCCCTCCTTTCTAAACATCAAACAGTATTTTCCACTCCCCAAGGACTCCCTCCTTCTTGCGGTCTTCATGATCATTCCGTTCCCCTTGTCCCAGGAAGCCTTCCCCCCAATATACATCCATATTGCCACCCCTTTGCACAAAAAAATGAAATTGAAAAAATGGTCCAGGAACTCCTTATTGCCGATGTCATTCGTCCTAGTACGAGCCCTTACTCCTCTCCGGTCGTCATGGTATTGAAGAAAGAAGGTTCTTGGAGAATGTGTCATGACTTCCGTGCTCTCAACAAACTAACCATCAAAGACAAATTTCCCATTCCTGTCATTGATGACCTCCTAGATGAATTGAGTGGTGCCCAATTCTTTACCAAACTTGATCTTCGCTCGGGCTATCACCAGATACGTATGAAAG
>ML792317.1:151998-170183 GCA_009831015.1 Picea engelmannii | reverse complement strand
TAATAGAAGCTTCCGCTTCTAGAAGGATCTTCCTCTAGATGCTTCTCTTAATAGACATATTTAGTATAAATAAGGGTCGAGGGTATGAAAACCCTAGCTTGGAGATTATTGTAACAGAGCACTGCTCGATTGGAGGTTTCCCCATCGAAGAGGTCTGTGAACATTGCTTTCTGAATCGAAGTGCTATTTCTATTACTATTCTTATATCATTTCTGTGTTATTGTGAAGATTATGCTGGATATTTTACTGTTATTCTGCCATTTCTAGCATTTTAGTTCTGTTCTCCATATTTTATACATCTGGTATATTGCAATGATTAGGTAGTTCCTTTTCGTCATTTACATTTTCTGTGCTTTCTTCGTTAAGTTCTTCAATCTCTTCTTCTTCTATATTTTCTTTGATGGATTTCCTGAAGGCCATCCTTTCATTGAATGTTACGTCTTTGCTGACATCGATCTTGTGTTTTTTTGGAATATATATTCTGTAAACCTTGGATGATTCACTATATCCCACGAATATCCCTTTCTTTCCTGAAGGTTCTAGTTTATTCCTCTTGTCCTTGGGAATGTGGGAGTAAACATGACATCCAAATATTCTTAGATTTTCCACATTAGGTTTCTTACCTGAGAAAGCTTCTTCCGATGTCATGTTCTTCAATATACGATGAGGACTTATGTTCTGCACATATATTGTTGTCATTGCTGCTTCTCCCCATAAGAACATGGACATTCCTTGATCATTCAGTAAGGATTTTACAGTTTCTTCAATAGATCTGTTCTTTCTTTCTGCTGCACCATTTTGTTGAGGATTATGAGAAACAATAAGCTCCCTCCTAATCCCTGCCGATTTGCAGAATGCAACGAATTCCTTCGAAGTGTATTCTCCTCCATTATTTGTTCTTAATGTCTTGATCTTCTTGTTCGTGAGGTTTTCTATCTCTGCTTTGAATTCTTGAAACTAGCTGAATACTTTATCTTTTGTCTTCAGTGGGTATAGCCAAGTCTTTCTTGAATAGTCATCTATGAAGATTATGTAGTAAGAAGATCCTCCTAGAGATTTTACTGGCATCAGACCACAAACATCTGAGTGTATTA
The DNA here is from genome assembly GCA_009831015.1 of Picea engelmannii. Taxonomy (NCBI): domain Eukaryota; kingdom Viridiplantae; phylum Streptophyta; class Pinopsida; order Pinales; family Pinaceae; genus Picea; species Picea engelmannii. The sequence goes on along the minus strand of ML792317.1, from coordinate 169,089 downwards.
GAACCATAATCTCCTTAGATCTATTATTGCTGCTTAGGAATGGTTTCTTGATATTCTTCCCAAGGGCACATCCTTTGCAGATTCCTTCATGTGTAGACTGCAACTCTGGTATTCCTTCAACCATTCTTTTGAGAAAGGGTAATGCTTGATAATTAATATGAGTGTACCTTCTGTGCCAAAGTTCATTAGGGTTGACTTTGTCATGTACAAGAGCTTCTTCATTTTTTTCTAGTAGTTTGTACAATTTTCCTTCATGACTTCTGATAACCCTAGCATTCTCTATGTTGGATTCTTTATGCCATGATAACACTTTTCCATCCAGGAAAGCTATTATGTTTCCCTTGTCTTCTAGGCAAGATATTGATACAAGATTCTTTTCTAAACCGGGTACATATAAAACATTTCTTAAGTGAACATAATTACCTATTTTCATTTTGATGGCGGCTTGTCCAAATCCTTCCACGGGGTAAGTGGTTTTGTCTCCAAGATCTACCTTGTATGAGTTCTTCTTCTCATTTAGATTTGAGAGTCTGGCTTGACCTCTTGTCATGTCCCTAGAATCTCCGCTATCGATTATCCACATGTCGTCTTCAAACGTTCCAGTAAGTGTTGAGTAGTGTAAAAGACTGATTGTTTCACACATGTCTTCGGTTGATTGGTAACTGGTCATGCCTTGAATCAAAATTTCAACTTCGTCATTTCTGTCTTTTGAGAGAGCCAAAAGGTGTGATGAGTTAGGGCACATCTGAATATCTTCTTTTTGAGCGAGATGCTCCATCGCAAGGTTCCAGATTCGAGGTTAGGGTTTTTGCAACTACTTCTGCTAGTAACCCTAGCGGTAATGTCTTTGGAAGTTGCTTCTGCTAGTAACCCTAGCGACAGTTCCTCAACAAACTCAATACCCTAGCGACTACGCTTCCTTCCAACGTTTAGACTGAATGAAGGAGGTGTGGGCCCATAACCTTTTAGAATATGAAAGGTTGTGCTCGTTTTACCATTGACAATACCCTTGTCACCCAACCATAGGCCGAAGCCACCCTCCAAGCACCTTGACCTTGACAGAGAAGAAAAAAAACCAAGCTGATCAGATAGTCCCACCTAGAAACTGGTGCAACACCTTCCCCAGACACTTGCGCAAAAAGCTGCCAACTGCAGTGCACAAAAACTACTCTCTGCAATTCTGAGAAGTGTGAATAATGAGAACTAGTGCCCTGTATTTACAGTGGTCTAGCAGACTTACTAGGGATGACTTCTCCTTCTGGGTACTAATTAATTCATATTAATTATATTTCCGCAGTCGACATCTCGTCTAGGGTTTCCTTTACTTCTCTGCTTCCTTCTAGAAAATTCTAATCTTGTCATAGGTCACAATAGAGGTTCATACCTCCCGAAGCTACCATAATATAAAGACTGCGCGCGATGAGGATTACGTAAACCCAACTGCATATGGGATACTCAGTTGGCGGAGCATTACTTCATGTGCAACAGACTCAGACACAGGTCTAGAAAAATGGCAACAAAGTCTACATGAAGTTTCCACAAGAAGGTGTGCAAAAATAGACTGCGCAGTTAGATGGGTAGGCACAAAGATAAGGGAACCACCTAGTTTCCATGGAGTGAATGATCTAGACGCATTTTTGGCACAATACGAGGATGAAGTGATATAAAACCAAAGACTCTTAGCACTTGATATAGAACTCCAGGCCACACCTGCAAGATGGTGGGGCACACACAAGGAAACAATCATAGATTGGTACCAATGTAAATGGTTATTGCACATAAGGTTTGGTGCAAAACATAAAAGCAACAAGAAGCATAAGTATGATGGATAGGGGGAACCAGCAGGACACTTGGAGAAGTGTAGAGTGCTGTGGAAGATGCCACCCTTAGAGGAATGGCCTTATCATTTCGTACACACCTTAGAAGGAATACCAACCAACTGGTATATAGACCATGAACTATGAAAATGAATTGCGAGTTGGACGATATTACAACAGAATTTTACAGTCACTTTCTCATTCGAGCATGAGAACCCCAATATATATGCAACTATTAAATATATAAGAGGGGTGATATTCATTAAGGAACCATAAGTCGAACTCATAACATAATAACAACAATGGAACATACATAAAGTAAATGAAATATTTTCATGCTACCATGTGCAGGAAGAAGCACCAGATGAAGATGATCCACGCGATATTCAGATCGAGGAAGCAGAAGGTGAAAGAGAAGTGGAAGGTCCACATCTAGAATCATATGTAATTGTCGCACTGATCAAGGTGAATAAAGTCAAAATTGGGACAATTGAGAATCCCAAAATGGACAACATTGGAGACTACTAGGATGAGCAAACAATTGAAATCATAACATAGTTACTGCGCAAGTACAACGACCTGTTTCCCACAATATTTACAGAAATGAAGGGTATAGTGGGAGAGCTAGGAGAAATGAAGATACCACTCAGAGATTAAGCAAGGCCGATCAAACAATGACCATATAGAATAAACCCGATATATAAGAAGAAATTTAAAGTTGAGATCGACAGTATGCTCAAAGATGGAATCATAGAACCCGTGGAGGAATTAGAATGGATAAGCCCAATGGAAGTTTAGGATAAAAACAAGGCGGGATAAGAATATGCATCGACTTGAGGAATTTGAACGATGCATGCTTACATGACTCGTTCCCTACACCTTTCATTGACGAAGTCTTGGAGAACATAGGAGGACATAAAGTTTACTCATTCACTGATGGATTCTCAGGCTATCACCAGATCAAGATAGCACATGAAGACAGATACAAGACCACATTTTCTACAGAATGGGGATCCTACCAGTACAAAGTCATGTCGTTTAGACTGAAGAATGCACCAACAATATTTTCTAGGGTAGTCATCGTTGCATTCAAGGAGTTCATCCACCAGTTTCTAGAGGTATACTTGGATGAGTGGATAGTTTATAGTCTGTTGAAACACCATGTAGAGGTCTTACGACTAATGTTAGAAAGATGCAGACAGTGCCATATATTATTAAACATAAAAAAATGTATCTTCAGAACACCGTTTGGGATACCACTGGGCCACATAGTGTGCAAACAAGGATTACTTGTTAATCCTACAAAGATCATAGTAATTGTTAACTTGCCACCACCAAAGACAGTCCGTTAGCTAAGAGAAACATTGGGACACATATGCTACTACAAAAAGTTTATCAAAGGATACACACAGATCACAACGCCAATGGAGAAACTATTAAGGAAAGATACAAAGTTTCAGTGGAATGATGATTGTCAACATGGTCTAGATACACTAAAAGAGAAGATGGTCACCATGCCAATACTAGTATTTCCAGACTAGGAGAAGACATTTCATGTACATGTAGATGCATCAGCCATAGCTCTTGGAGCTATTTTGGCGTAACTAGGAGTAGGATCTTTGGATCACCCTATAGCATTTGTGAGCAGAAAAATATCAGAATCAGAGAAGAACTATAATACTACAAAGAGGGAAGGCCTAGCTATGGTCTACACACTGTAGAAATTCAGACATTACTTATTGGGAAAACATTTTAAGATGTTCACAGATCACTCAACCCTTAAATACCTAGTCAATAAGCCAGTGTTGGGGGCAAGAATCTGTCGATGGTTACTACTGTTTCAAGAGTTTGATTTTGAAGTAATAGTCAAGCTAGGAAAGCTGAATGCAGGACCTGACCACCTATCAAGGGTCACGGACGGAGAAGAACCTACAAATTCAGAGGAAATTTTTTCCAGACACATAGTTATTTTCAGTCCAAATTGTCGATGAATACTTTGCAGACATCATTCAGTACTTGAGTATATGTAGTATTCCACATGAATATAACACCGCGCATAAGAAGAAACTGGTAGTCTGGGATGCATACTATCAATTGATTGTAGGACACTTATAAAAAATGGGCGCATATAACATCTTGTGAAGATATGTGCTAGAACACGAAAGACCATGGGTTTTGGCAGAAGCCCACGAGGGAATAGCAGGAGGACATTACGAAGGAAAATATACTGTGCAAAAGGTATTACGCACAAGACTATGGTGGTTGACCATTCAAAGAGACTCAAAAGAGTACTGCCAGAGATGTGATGTCTGTCAGAGGGTTGGTAAACCCAATAGAAGGGACAAAATGTCATTACAACCACAAGTAACTTTGCAGGTATTTGATAAATGGGCAATAGATTTTGTGGGACCAATCAACCTGCTAGCCAAAATAACAGGAGAAAGATACATTATTACCACAACATAATACCTGACAAGATGAGCATAAGAAACACCAGTTAAAGATTGCAGCGTAGAAACAACAACACACTTTCTATTTTAACAAGTAATCACTAGATTTGGTTGCCCAAGAGTTTTGATGAGCGACCAAGGCATGCACTTCATTAACAACACTATCAATGCTAGGAATGAATAATTTGAAGTCCATCATCAGAAGAGCACACCATATAACCCACATGTGAATGGAACAATAGAAGCATTTAATGAAATCCTGAAAAACGCACTGACAAAGATCTGTAATGTCAACAGGGACGATTAAGACCAAAAAATACCAGCAATATTGTGGGCATATAGGACCACATGCAAGACATTGGCAGGGAACACACCATTCAAACTGGTATATGGACAAGAAGCAATGGTGCCATTAGAATTTCTAGTACCTAGTCTACACGTCACAACAATTACACACATGATCGAGCGAGGCACAGTACAAGAGAGACTAAATCAATTGATGATCATGGAGGAAGATAAGATCCTAGCAGGGTTCCACCAACAAGTTCATAAAGCAAGGGACAAATCTTGGCATGATAGACACATCAAGAAGAAACTTTTAAAGCAGGAGACTTAGTGTTGATGTATGGAAACAAATCCATTCAACATCCAGGAAAACTCAGAATGCATTGGTTAGGACCATACGAAGTAAAAACTGTCACAAATGGGGGAGATGTATAGTTTAAAGACTTAGGAGGTGAAAAAATCAGAGGGATGATCAATGGGAGCCTACTGAAGCTGTACAAAGACAATCGACCGCCCACAACATGAAAATCACCGCGCAGTTAAAAAAAATAAAAATAAATAAATAGGATATTAAACATGGGTACAGTGCGCCAAAACGAGAACGAACACACACACTTAGGAATACAAACTCAATGAATACAAGGCCAACGATTAGTGCAAAATGGAAACAAGAGAGAAAATTAAAAGACGACAAAAGAAATACTAAATGACTAAGATATGAAGAATTGAATGTCGGAAAGGACCGACCGGATGCCACATTAATCGCGCCAACTGGAGATGGAAAGGGAGAGTAATGGAAAGTATGACGGGACCAAAGGTACGGGATAAAAGGAAGTAGTAGGCAACACAAAAGCTACAAGAGATAGAGTGACAGGTTAGCGCAACAACCGACTTGTTCGACAAAGCAACACAGCTTTGGACGAAGCTAGAAGAGGATCAACAAGTTCAACAGTGGGATAAGGAAGAAGAAAGGATAAGCACAACTATCCAGGACCTCAAGCAGAGGAAAAATACAATGTCCATCACAGAGAGCATCAAAGGGGCGCAGGATATGAAGAAAATTCAGGCAGAACTCACCACTGCGTAGACGCAAAAAAAGGAGTGCCAAGCTCAAATGGAACCGCTTCAAGAGCGAGTAGCAGAAGTTATTGCACAAATAGATGAAGCCAAGATGTATATGGCATATACCTAGGAAGACTATGTGGGGTTGATCAGTGACGTGATTGTAGTGCAGATAGTAGACACACTCAAGAAGAAGACAACGTAAGCTCAAACGCAAGCAACGAAGCTCAGGGAAAAGTTCCAGGCAATCGCCATGGAGATCAATGAGGCACACAAATGATAGGTGGCTCGGGATGAGCCACATGTCAGTGTTGGTGGCCTGTTGGACGCAGGCCAAACAAGAAATAAAGGTTATTTTGGGAAAGAAGGCACACACGAGGAAAGCGACATCTGGAAGGAAGAGAAGCATGCATGCATGCATGGAGGACCTAACGATGACAAGGTTAGGGTTTTTTCAATACATTGTAATGGATGGCAAGCCTGAAAGGTATAAATATAGATATCTAGGTATGAAAAAAGAAGGAGAATGCGAGGAAGTGGATGCGATGTAATATTTTGTTGTAATGAGCTAGAGAGGACTATAGAGGGTAGATCTTGAGGGTTAGATCGTAGGCTGAGGAGCCTGGTGTGATCTAGTCCACGTCATAATAGATCCTAACCTGACTGAGAGGATATTGTAAAGCACACTGTGTTGTAGTTTTGGAACTGCTATAATAAAGAGCTAAGAGCCAGATCTTTGTGGACGTAGCCCAGTAGGGGGTGAACCAAGGTAAAACATGTGTTATGTGATTGAATGCATGTTTTTCTTTACTTCCTTCAATCGTTATTAATATTCTAAATAAATGAGTTTCTATATTTCAAGCAAAATCATGAACAACAATCATGGTGTTAGTAAGTTAAAATAGAATTTTCAGCGCGCACTTCCTCGATCCCCACTCAATATTGGGCTGCGAACACCTGAGTATTGTAGCCACCCATTAAGACTATATCGGGTGAGACTGCATAGTGCACTCGGTGTGCTGCATTTCCTTCTAGTTTACCAGGGTGGGCGATAGTTTTAAAGGATTTGTTGGAACTCCAGACATACATGAACCTTGGGTCACTCAAGATATAAAGAAAGAGAAGAATAGTAACCAACAATGGATTACCGATAACATCGAGGAGACACGACTAAATATTTTTTGTACTAGACACTAACAAAAAGTGCACATGTGATTCTAGTGAATACTACATATCAAGCACTAGAGATTGCAAGGGTATTTATTAACAAAATAATTAGGTTACATGGTATTCCAAAAGATATAATTTTAGGTAGAGTAGTGTTTACAAGAAGGTTTTGGACAAGTTTTCAAGAAGCACAAGAAACACAACTAAACTTTAGTAGAACATATCACCCAAAGACTGAAAGTCAAACTAAAAGAACTAATCAAATATTGGAAGATAAGTTAAGAATGTACATTATGGATCATCAAAAGTGTTGGGAGGAACTTTTTCCACTTGCCAAATTTTCATATAATAATAGCTATCAAAGTTCAATAAAGATGGCACCATTCGATTTCATGTATGGAAGATCGTGTAGAACACCTCTTAGTTGGGATAGACTAGAGGATAGAGTTTTTTTGGGACTAGAAGTAATTCAAGAGATCAAGGAGCGGATGAAAATGACTAAAATAATATTAAAGGAAGCACAAACATACATAAAATTTATGTGGATGTGCATAGGATTGATCAAATTTATGATATTGGGGATAAAGTATTTTTTTCTACTGAGACTACAAAAGAGTTCAATTAAGTTTGGGAAGGGAGAAAAGTTATCACCATGTTATCTTGGACCTTTTGAGATTTTAGAGAAAAAGGGACCTGTTTCATATCATCTTGCATTGTCTGCATCTTTAGAACATATGCATAATGTTTTCCATGTTTCAATTTTGCATCATATATTTCTAACCCTTCACATGTTATTGATCTAATTTATTTCAAATGTCAGACAAGGGGGCCTTGATGGTCGAACCAATCCACATTCTGGACCGAAATGCTTGAAAACTTTAACATCATTTGGTAGATCAAGTAAAGGTCCAATGGGATAGTTACAGTCCCAAATCTTCTACTTGGGAGGATGCAGATGATATGTGTCAACAATTTCCATATCTATTTTCAAACTTTGGGACAAAGTTGATCTAATGAGGGGGTGTATGTAGTGCTCCATTTTATCTAATTATTATGACATGCTAGACTTGTTATTTGAGGGAAATTGTTTATAAATGATCCAATTATATGATTTTTATTATGATTATGAAACTGAAATTTTTAATATGTGATTAAGTAAATTTGATGATGATTAAATGGTTAAATTATAAATTCATATGATTATTAGATAAATTAAATTTTCATTAAGTTGATGTAGGTCTAGTGGGATAGATATAGTCCCAATTCTTTTACTTGGGAGGATGCCGTTGAGATGCATCAACAATTTCCATGTCTATTTTGAAACTTCAATACAAAGTTTATTTTATGAGGGGGTGTATCTAGTGCCTCATTTTATCTTATTATTATGACAAACCAAACTTATTATTTAAGCAATTTTTTTTACAAATGACCTAGTTATATGCTTGTTTTTTTTTTGTAAGTAAGAAATGTTCTATATTAACTATGAACATAATTTATAGAGAAACTGACAGAGGAAGTCAAACTGAATTAGGCCCAAAGGGGCCATGAAAATTCCTTGGGCTCAAAATCACAAAACAAACCCCAAAAATATTGCCTGCCTCCGAGAGGAAACTAGGCATTATCATGAAGTAGTTGAGTCATAAGTCTAAAATCAAAATTCCTAACTAGTTCATGTTTATCCCTACAATTTTCCACGTCTAAAAAACCTAGATAAAAGTAAGAATGAAAAACAAGGTGACATTTTTCACTCATCATGCAAAACCTGGGTGTTGGTGGGAGCCTCAGTTCCTTGACATGTAACCATATCTGAGGTATCAGGAATTGCATAGTTCCATGAAGGAGGAAAAAAAGTGCCTCCTTGTCTTTTGGTGAGCAAGGTGACCACATCGATCAGGCAGACATTTTGAATCTCCAAGGCTTCCTTCCGACTTTTCAGATGGAGAAAATCATGTTCCTTAGGAAACATACCAATGGCCACCATAGTTTTGGTGTCCCAGTAAAGTTCTAGGGTGTGGTATAACTTTGAATTTATGGTCTATGTACACCCAAGATCTAGAATGAAACCTCCAATTTGAGACTCAACATCATCATCCTCTTGAAACTCCCTGATTTGGCAGACCTCGACTTCTATCTTCTGCAATATTCCTTTACCTTCTTCTAGGATGAATTCATTGTAAAATTCTGCAACATCAATGGCATATTTTGTTGCATGCGAGGGATTAACAGAGTGGGAGTGGTGTTTCCTGCCTCTGGGAGCCATGGGAAGACTAATGAAAACGAGAGAGAAACTTTTTAAAGAGTCAAGAACTGAGAATGAATGAATAATAGGGTACACATAATGATCAGAATAACAAGGAGGAAAAATATAGAAAACCAAAGCAGAACAATGTAACTGAGTACCTTTCATACTATCGTTTCCTTCAAAATTTATAGAGACCATTTCTTGATAGAGGCCCCTCCTGTTAATCACACCAACGTTCATGGTATTGTTCATCATGAGGTAAGGGATGATTATAATTAGAGGGAACTTCCTCTCTCTTATGTAGAGGGATCTTCTCTGTAGTCAAATGACTCCTTCCACCATTATTTCTGATATTAACGTTAAGCTAGGTTACAAATCTAGCCTCGAAATCATCATGAGATTGCATAGGATGGGCATGATGGTCTTCTTCCCACACATGAGAAACATTTGATCCAAAATGATCTTTTAAACGACTTGGTTAAGTATATTGCATGAGTTGATTTACCATTTAGAAATTAAAGAGAATAAGAAGAAGAATGAAATAATGTTGCAGCCATAATAAAGAATGCATAACATAAAATGAACATTAAGAACAACAAACCATAACACCAAAGATTGTTAACAAAGTTCGACAAAGTTGCCTACGTCTCTGGGCCTTTTCCTCAGTGGGGGAGGATTTATTATTAATATTCAATGCTTCAAAAGTAAATCAATTGGATTACAAATTGGTTTACTTGTGTTCTACTCGAACTCAAGAATCCAACACAATCGACGACATTGAAAAAGGATGAGCGTAGCTTCCGGAAATGGCCTCCAAAGTTCCTTAGCTTGCTGGCTTCACCTGCATAACAATGGATTAATCTCTACAACTTGGCATAATTATTCTAATATGAACCTCTCATGGTTGTAACAATACCTAGTTTATATAGAATTTTGTTTGGGTTTCACATCCCAACTTCCTCCAAAAATATGGCTTCAAATTAGGTTCCAAATCCTCCAATAATGGGCAAAATCCCATTAAAATCAAGATAAATATCATAAAAATCCATTTTCTAATGTTTAAAACACACTTTTGGGAAAAATTGGGTGTGCGTGCCCCTTTTCCTCCACCCCCTAATCATGTGGAGGGCCATGTGGCCACGCTCTAGGCACCTGCACTCTAATCCTTTTCCCCTGGTCGTGTGCGAGTGCCATGTGACCTCAGGCTCTAGATTTGTCCTACGATCCTTTCTCCTGGTCATATGGGAAGGTTAACCTCCTTACTTGGTCAGTGGGCTAGATCCCTTCCGACTGGGGCTTATCCCCCAAAAATCCGCCACTATCACAACAAAACCCAAATTTGGTGTAGAGCTGTTAAGTAACACCTTGTAGCTTAGATGGTTGGTGCGTTTGGTTGGGTCATTGGCATGCCTGAATATCGGGGGTTCGAATCCATCGGAGGTGGAAATATATTTTTTCCTGGCCCTTATTGGCCTAACCTTGGGTGCCACGTGGCATTACTGGATTGGACCATGTGTCACCATGTCATTGGCTCGTACCCATGCAATCAACTGCCCAATGGAATGCCACATCACCTACTCTATCAGCCTACACAGTCAACACCATATGCCACGTCAATGCCACACATTAACCTGTCACTAGGCCACGTCATCGTACAGATTTCCACGTTAACGTCCATACAATCCAGTGTTTGCCACATCATCACCCAAAAATGTCAAAAATGCATGCCACATGTCAGCCTCTGGTGCTGCCACGTCAGCATGAAGACATCATCATCACATCATGTTGATTTCATCTACCACCTATCATGATGATGTCAACAGTACGAATTGTTGACTTTGACTTTGACTTTTTTTTTCTTGTTTGGGAAATGCTTCAGACTACAATAACTTCACCATACGAAGTCCATTTTTGAAAAAGAATATACCTCCAGAATGAGAAGGATGAGAACTACATGATGGTGCTGGTTTCGTCTGAATCTGAGAAATTTGAATTTTTTGCCTTTTTGTATCCATTTAAATCACACCTCCCCACTGAGACCTTTTGGTCCTCCAAAGGAATATTCACTAGAGATTAAGTGAGGGATAGGCCTCCCCACTTGTACTTGTCTTTAAACTCTGTCCTGTGCACCTGTCACATCACAATCAATTGCATAATAACCATGACAACTGAAATCATATTGTTAGCCATTTGCATTTGTCACATCTTTCTGAGCCCACTACCATCCATGTAGAAAAAATTAGCAGTGATAACCATATCAAAAACATGTCTAAAAATGAACCATTATGTTTGATGGGCTTGCACAACATTAACTTATCTTGAAGCAAAGTATGATTGAACTCACATCCTACAACCATCTCATGTTCATGCTTAAGATAAACTGCTTTACTTGGCACAATTATAGGTATGTTTCTTGGATATGCTACCTTTCTTAATTGTTCCATCCTTAGTAGAGTTTGATTTGATTTAATATGATGAGCATGTACAACATATTTAGTTCCCTTCTTAAACAAGTGATATTGATTTTGTTCCCTGAAGAAGATTTCTTTGTGATCATATAAATAAGGGCTTCCTAAGACCATTCCGCATTCATTTAGTATTACATGTTACCTCATCCAAAAACTTTGATGAAATTGCAAACCTTCAAGTGCATTTCTTTGTTATGGGCAATTTATGATTGCTTCTTATCCATTTAAGTGAGTAAGGTTTATGATGTAACTTAGTTGTCAATCCCAATTGTTTAACCACTTCCTTTGAAATTAAGTTAGATTGATATCCACAATCTAACAATTTATCGATTTTAGTATGTTTCATTATGACTCTTATATGAAACAATTTGCATCTATCCTCATAATCATCACTTGACAAACCAACTGTTGTGATATTAGTCTCATCACTTGAATCTGACCCCAAGTCTGTTGGATTTGTTGTTGCTGCAACTTTTTTCCTCCCTTTCCTCCCTTTGAACCACTTTGGTCTCTTCGCTTGGTGCAATTTCCATCAATGTTCATCATCATGCCCTTATTTTTTGCAATGCTTGCAAGATATCTTCTCTTCCTTCACTGTCGCTGAGTTTTCTTTCTTCCCATTCCCTTTTCCTTTGCCTTCTTTCTTTGAAGATGATTCGCTTGATACACTAACTCCAGTTTTTCTTGTTTCAATATATGTTTCTTGAATAGAGACTTCATCAATATTATTAGGTCCAAACATAAATACAATATTACGAATATAAGCAGGAAAACCTCCTATATACTTCATAAGAGTTTATTGTGTAGTCAATGGAATATCTAACATCAAATCCATCTTACAAAATTCATCTGTATATTCCTACACCAATTGTCCTTTTCTTAACTTGAGACTTTTCCATTCAATTAAATCCTTTTCCTTATATCCAAATGGATAGAACTGTTTTCTAAGTGTGGAAATAAAATCATGCCATGATGGAAAAATCTTACCAACTTGCCAAGTTCCATGTTGCATCTTACTTTGCCACCATATGAGAGCTGTGCCTTCAAGACTAAGCGATGCGAATCTGATTTTGGTTGCCTCATCTTTGATTTGTTGCACATTACAATATAACTCTATCTGTCTAACCCAATTATCAAGTTTTGATTTTGGTTGCCTCATCTTTGATTTGATGCACATTACAATATACCTCCATCTATCTAACCCAATTATCAAGTTTCTCAGCATTAACTTCACCATCATACATAGGAAAAACGAATTTTACATCAAGTTTAAGTAACGACATATCAAGCTTATGTTTATGAGAATGAGAATGTTTTCTTGTAGAAGTAGTGTTAGAAGTAGAACTTTAACTTGAAGAAGAAGAAGAAGATGGAGATGAAGGAGGTGAAAGAGGATGTTTTGATTTGAATATTCCCCTTGAACATGTCTTTTCCGTTCCAAGTAATCATCATACAACACTTTTACCATCTCTGTCATGGCCAATTTTTTTTTTTGAAACTCTCTTTCGTTTTGAGAAAGTCCTTCTTCCGATGCCATCTTCTCACTTTTAAATGTCCTCTTTCTTGATCCAATCTCAGGATATCCTTCTACAATCTCTCCTTCACCATGAATTAACTTTTCCCTGGTAATCATGCATACTCAAAACAACCAAATGTCAACCTACTCTGATACCACTTGATTTGAAATGATCTTTTAAATGACTTGGCTAAGTATGTTGCATGAGTTGATTTACCATTTAGAAATTAAAGAGAAGAAGAAGAATACTGAAAGAATGTTGCAGCCATCATAAAGAATGCATAACATAAAATGAACATTAAGAACAACAAACCATAATGCCAAAACTTGTTAACGGAGTTCGACAAAGTTGCCTACATCTTCAGGCCTTTGTCTCAGTGGGGGATGCTTTCTTATTAATATTCAATGCTTCAAAATTACATCAAAAGTACATCAATTGGATTAAAAATGGTCTAGTTGTGCTCTACTCGATCTCAATAATCCAACACAACTGATGACACTGACAATGCCGAGCGTAGCTCCCAGAAATGGCCTCCAAAGTTCCCTAGCTTGTTGGATTCACCTGCATAACAATGGCTTACTCTCCATAACTTGGAATAATTATGCTAATCTGAACCTCATGGATTTAAAAAGACCTGGTTTATACAAAATTTTGGTTGGGGGTCACATCCCAACTTCCTCCAAAAATATGGCCTCAAATCAAGCTCCAGATCCTCCAATAATGGGCAAAATCCCATTAAAATCAAGTTAAATATCATAAAAATCCATTTTCTAATGTTTAAAACCCACTTTTGTGAAAAATTGGGTGCACACGCCCCTTTTCCTCTGACCCCTGGTCATGTGGAGGTCCATGTGGTCACACGCTAGGTGCCTGCCCCCTAGTCCTCTTCCCCTGGTCGTGTGCGAGTGCCATGTGGCCTCAGGATCTGGCTTTGTACTTTGGTCCTTTATCCTGATCATATGGGAAGGTTAACCTCCCTCCCTGGTCAACGGGCTAGCCCCCTTCCGATCGGGGCTTATCCCCCAAAAGTCCGCCACGATCACAACAAAACCCAAATTTGGTGTAGAGGTGTTAAATAACACCTTGTAGCTTGGATGGTTGGCACGTTTGGTTGGGCCATTGGAATTCCCGGAGGTTGGGGGTTCTAATCCATCAGAGATCGAATTTTTTTGTACTCAGCCCTTATTGGCCTAACCCAGGGTGCCATGTGGCATTACTGGATTGGGCCATGTGTCACCCTGTCACTAGCTCATACCCATCCAATCAACTGCCCAATGGAATGCCATGTCACCTGCTATGTCAACCTACACATTCAACACCGTACACCACGTCACTTCCACATGTCAACCTGTCACTGGGCCATGCCATCATATAGACTACCACGTCAGCATCCGTATAGTCCAGTCATCCGCCACATCAACACCTGAAAATGCCAAAAATGCATGCCATGTGTGAGCCTCTGGCGTTGCCATGACATCATGATGATCTGCAGGATCTTTTAAATGACTATGGTTGAGTTTTAAACTTGCATGTATAAATTAACCATTTGAGAATTTAATGAAAGAATGAGGAAAGAAGAGGATTATATCAGTCAAATACACATATGCATATCTGAAATGAATAATAGACAACAAACCATAAGAACACAGGTTGATAACGGAGTTCGACACAACTTTTGCCTACGTCTTCGGGCCTTTTTCCTTGTGGGGGAGGCTTCTTTATTTCTGATCAAGTGCTCAAAATTACATCTCAGCAATTCCAAATGGCTACAAGACTGATCTGGTCTTGTTCTCCCATATCTCTAGAACCCTGCAGAAAAAACGACATGCAAAACTGATGCTCCAAGCTCCCAGAAACGATCCGACAACGTCTTCACCTCAAAGGCTTCCCTGCATCAAATTGACTTTGGCTTGGCTTTCCTTCAGCATAAATCTGCTCTGAATGACTGTGTTTGGCCTCAAACAGGCCTGGTTTATATAGCATTGGAGTTGGTTTCACATCCCCAACTTCCTCCAAGAATCTGGCCTCAAAAAATGCCCAATATCCCCCAAAAATGGAGAAAATCTGCTTAATAAAGGCATAATAACCAAAAACTATTAATAAAAACCCACTTCATACAAAAATTTGGGCCGCAGCCCCCAAACCCCGGGCACGCGCCCCTTTTTGCGGTCGTATGGTCGGGCATGTGGCCAAGCGCCATTGCGCTGGCCCCTTTTCACTGGCTCTGCTCTGGGTCATATGGCGTGTGGCGTGGAACCGTGGCTAACTGTTAAACCCGCGCGTTCCGTTTGGTGGTTGGCCCCCGCGCATATGGTGGTAACAACATATAACCCCCGACTACACAATAGAGCCCTGCATTAAAATTATCCCCACGCCAATGGTGACGGTCGTGGTTATATGGTGTGTTGCATTGGACCATGGGCTGGGGCTAAGGCCCGGCCCTTTTACCGCCCGTTGAAACTTAATATCACTTTAAATAATTTTCATGCCGACTCTATAGCAAGTACCACCGCACGGACTACCGGTTAGCCCAAACTTCTAGTTCATTCGCCGGCTCGGAGGTCACAGTTTCGAATCCCGTCTGATCCAACATTTGTAAACAAAAACTAATAACCAATGAGGGGGTGCCACGTGGCAGCCCAGGATTGGGCCACGTGGCACCCTTACCAACCAATGAAAACATGCCACGTGTCGACCTGTGATTGGCCCACGTGCCCGAACCGTACTGCCACATAAACTTGCCACGTCATCGCCGTACCGCCACGTCGTCGACCGTACTGCCACCTGTCATCCCACGTGTCTGCCCCGTCAGTGTGCCACGTCAGCTGTTGACGTCATTCTGCCACGTGTCACCCTGCCAGTGGTGACACGTGTCATCTCAAGACTGGTCCAACCGTATGCCGAAAATGCCAAATCCCCCTGACACGTGTCGCGTCCTGGTGATGCCACGTGTCCTCCGTATGGATCTGCCACGTGTCACCTTCTGGAGATGCCACGTCAACTGTACGGACATGCCACGTGGACTGTACGGACTGTACAGTCATCCCCTTTTTTGCCTGTTTGACTTTTCGGACAGAACGCGATATTTTCTTCATACGGACTCCGTTTGACAAAGTAAATATACCACCGGAATCAGGAAGACGAGACGGACGCAATGGAACAGGTTTCGTCGCATTCCGAACACTTTCATTTTTAAGCATTTTTCAAGCCCTATCAGGCTTCTGGATCCGATTTCGGATCACATGATGATGTCATCATGACATCATCTACCACTTGTTATGCTTACGTACTGCTGACGTCAACAATACAAACTATTGACTTTGACTTTGACTTTTTTTTCCTATTTGGGAAAAGCTTCAGACTGCGATAACTTCACCATACGAAGTCCATTTTTGAAAAAGAATATACTATCAGAATCAACATGACGAGCACTACGTGATGGCATTGGTTTCGTCTGAATCCAAGAACTTTGAATTTTTGGCCTTTTTGGATCCATTTGGATCATTATTGCCCTCCCGTCTGCTCGAACTTGAAAGATTGTCATTGTGTCTAAACTCTTCGTCCGAAGAGATCATTGAATGGACATGTGGTTTTCTTTGCTGGAAGCCAATTGTCGGTTGATGTCTTGGGTAGGGAGCCTTCTCGATCGGGCTACCCGTCTTATCATGAGAGCGAGTAGGCACCTCATCTAGATACTAGTTATATAATTGTTATTATGATGATGGAACATGAATTTTATTATATGATTGAGTAAATTTGATGATGATTAAATGGTTAAATTATAAATTTATATGATGCTTAGATAAATCAATTTTGCATTAAGTTGATGTAATGAATGATAATGATTTTTATTATTTGAATGATATATTAATTTTCAAATATTATTAATAGTTTTCCTAATTTGAGACGAAACTATAAGCGTGATTGACACAAAGGAATTTCTTAGACAAGTTGTTGGATTTTAGATTGAGTCAGGAATCAATAATTATTATTTCAATATGTTATGTTTTGATTTGAATTATGAAATTTTTGTATGCTTTGATGTAGTGTGTGTAGACATAGGGAACATGCTTGTTGATAGAT
>ML792317.1:123412-143456 GCA_009831015.1 Picea engelmannii | reverse complement strand
ACTGTAGTTACTGGATTGCCCCAATAGAGGAGAAACCAGTCCATCCAGCCGGGTGAGTCAAGCATAGGTGGTTTAATAGTCTAATATATCAGCCTCAAACTGACTGGACAATAGCTAAAAAAAAAAAAAACTATTGAAATTAGAAGGACCCCTATGGTCTTAAACATTTGGTAAATAACCTGGCCAGGTGGGATGAACGGCCTTGGAACAAGGTTCCTCTTCGATGAATGTCACTTGGCCTGCCCACTGCATTCCAGCGTCCAAGTTGCTTTCATCTATGTTGGCAACTGGCGAGGTGTCCTGCAGCGCTTGTTGTCCTGTGGCCTCCTCCACGCTCACGTCCTCATGCTTGGCTTGCTCCATCTCATTCCCTGCGGAGCATTGCGTCTGGGCATCTCCTTTGCTGGTCTCTGCATGGGGTTCCACTGCTGAAGTCGCACATGCTGGGTCCGAGGGAAAAGCCTCTCAGAGGGAAGAAAGGATTTGAAGGAGGGCCACAACTTTGCTATCCGTGGTCTGCAAGCGGAATTGAAGATCCTCCACCCCCTGACAGAGTTCAAAGACTAGGCCAAAGAGAATGGTGAGACTTTCTCTCAATTGCATAACGAAGAAAGAGTCAGAGGACTGGATCTCATTGTATTTAGGCCTGTGAAAAGGAGGTGGCACCCCCATGGGCTTCCTTGAGGAGCCAACTACTGGTGCGTGGGAAGGATCGACAGTTCTGGAGATTGGGGGCACTAGAAGGTGTTGCGAGGAGGAACGCGGTGGTCTGGAAATGATTTCTAAGACATCAAAATGGGATATAGGCAGTGTGGGGGAGGCGGGAGGAGCTAGCTTGGGCTTGAGGGGCTGAGAGGAGAAAGTGGAAGGCGACTCAGGGGGTGAGACAGAAGGCCGGCGAGGATTCCATGGAGAGCCTCTGCGTGGCCGCCCCCTTTGATGCGACATCAAATTCGTCGAGTGGATGCCGAGGAAAACCAAGTGTATCAGGCAGAGGTAGAGTTCCTGGATGTGTACAGGGGCTACAATCAACATGAAGTTCCAGTTTGGATCAGGCCAGGGCAGCGGAGGGGAGAGCTAGTCAGGTCGTGAACGGAGGCGAGAGGCGAACACTAACAGCCGGGCCATGGAATAATTCATAACAGAGACGTAAGCTACAGAGTTAAGGCCACTGCAACGTCATAATGGAAAGTTAATGCAGGATCGGGGTGGCGGGCGATGGCACGAGCTCGTCACATGGCTCCGTGCCTCGTTGGCCGGTCCGTTCCTCCACCTCGTGCCAGCTGGTCCGCACTAGCACCCCATCTGGGGGTGTGTCCACTACCCCAACTTTGTGAACACACTACTGGAGAATAGGGTGATTATGTTCTAGGGCCATTTTTCAAAGGAGTTCCAGACCATTCTGGTTGGCCCCCATATTGGCCAGTTCATCTGCGACTTGATTCGCCTTCCTCCTAATATCAGCAGGTATAACAGCCTGATTTGGTTGCAGCAAACCAGTGCTGATCTGTAGCCCGTGTGAGAGTATCCAACTAGAAGAAATTATGTCCATGTTCGCTCCATTTAAAATTCTGCGGAGCAGATTGATGATGATTTGAGAATCTCCCTCGACAATTAGCTTGGTGAAGTTGTTTTCAATGGCTAATTGCAGTCCTCTAATGAGCCCCCAAAGTTCCGCTACATTGTTCGTGGAGTGACCAAGGGAGCCTACACATATGAGAATGATGTGCCCATGATGGTTGCGAAAGACTACTCCATAGCCCACTGCACCTGGATTGCCTTTAGAGGCTTCGTCAAAATTGAGCTTGATAAAATCGACTGGGGCGGAACCCAAAGGAAGGGGTTGCTGAGAAGGGGGGGAGGAGAAGAAGGGGGTAGAGGGTGAGAAGAAGGAAGAGGATTCCAGTACTGAAGGATTAGGAGTTCTGAGGGATTGCTAATCAAGTCTTTTTCAGTCCACAGCTGAAGGTTGAGAGTTTCTAGGATATTGCGGCAGGATTGATTCCAGTAGTGTTGCCACGGGAGGGAGACATTTATGAAGATCCTCCTGTTCCTTTCTTTCCAAGTTTGCCAAAGGATGAATCCTGGAAGTAATTGCCAAATACGATTTGGGAGGGGAGACTAGAAATCCTGGTCCCTCCAATCCGTAATGGTGTCAATGATACTATCTCTAATGCGATCCGAGGTGCGCATGATAAGCGCCACTTGATCCCAAATTTGTGCAGTGTAAGGGCAAGAATTGAGGAGATGATTCAAGGTTTCATCTGCCTCTCCATAAAGCATGGAAATAGAAGGCCCAATAAAACCAATTTTTGAGAGGTTATCCTAGGTTAGAATGCTCGAGTTGGAGACAAGCCAGAGAAAGAGGGTGATTTTAGGCCAGTGTTTAAGATTCCAGATTTTGTGCCAAAATTTCCTTGTAGGAGGGGGGTCTACTTGAGTTTTGATCTGATAGGCCTCCTGTGTACTGTAGGTGCCCCGTGACCAGTATCCCAAATGAAGGATATCCTCTCCTGCGAGTTTGGGGATTTTCTATTTGGCCAGTTCCTCTTGCCAGGGTCCTAGATCCACATGCGCTTCTAGATTTATGCGTTCCCTGTTAAGGTGCCAACATCGCCAGGTGTATTCTGGGGAATTGTCCTGCCAGTAGTCAGCTACTCTTGTTAGGCCCACAAGTGTAGCATGGGTGCTAATGTCCCTAGCCCAATCCTCATTGTCCAGAATTGGCCACTGCTACCAGGAATCTTTCTAGAACATAGTTGTTTCCCCATTTTTGATTTCCCAAAAAGCATGCCGAGTCACAAGCTGTCTGCTCTGCTTAGCTGTTGTCCAGATTAAGGGGCCTGGGTTGTCCCCATTCCATCGAATTAGGTTCTTTTCCGCCACATTTGGTGCATATTTCTTCCGCCAAAGTCTTGCCCAGAGATCCTTGGGGTTTTTTAGCCATTGCCACCATATTTTGGCGCTTAGAACTTTGTTCATAATAAGGGGATCTCGTAATCCTAGGCCACCTCGTTCCTTGGGTTGACAGAGTTTGTCCCAACTGATCAGTGCTATTTTTGTAGTGTCCCCAAGGCCGAGCCCCATTGTAAACCAAGTTCTGAAAGGAATTGTGATTATGTTTTATAGGTTGGTGAGCCAAGTTCTTATAAGCTGGAGACTTATGTGTTTGTTAGGCCAGGGAGCCTAAGTGTTGAAGGCCAGGAGCCTGCTGTTGTACTTGTATGTATGCAGAACATTTAATAAAATATAAACACCGCCAGGTGCAGACCGACCACGATGAATGAGTGAAGGGGGAATGAGCATCCACAGAGTGGGCAAGGAATTAGGGGCTGGAAGGTGGGAAAGGGGCTAAGTGTTGAGCCTGGGGGCTTAAGCCTGGGAATAATATTTTAATATTATTCCAAAAATACATGTGCATTTTGTGTTTTATCCTAATTTTTGGCAAGGGAGGACGTACAAGGGTGATGCGTGCTGGTGGAACGCATGCAGTTCCATGGGTGACAAGTGTCAACCCTGACACATGTGAATAAACGACTAGGGTGAGCCATGAGAAAGGTTCCTCCTCCTCCATTCGACCCTTGGACTGCCAGAAGGTGAACTGGTCTGACTCCTGCAGAGAAACCCTTGTGCATCCTCTGAACCGAAAAGGCGTGTATCTGTGTTTGTTCTGGGATAGCTGGTACATCCCCTGTCTGAACAGTTCGAACCTGCGTTGACCCCTGCGTGGATTGTTTGTCACGCATCCTCGACAACCTGAGTGTGAGTCTATCCTGTGTTGGCAGATTGGGAAATAAGAAGTGACTTGCCATTGTTGAACCTATTGGAAAGCCCGTGTCTGTTTTCCCCATGGGTTGTTGTGACCACGCAGTGCTGGACTGTGTGGGGTCTTATTGGCCAGTGGTACAATGCTCTCTCCAGGTGAGAGAGGTGATTGAGGTTGGTAGAACAGGTTTTTGGCCTGTGAGCGATTCTCTCCAGGTGAGAGAGTGCGCGGAGGAAGGAGAGGACTCCTGGAAGGAACCCTGTAGCTGCCACAGAGCCCGGAGACTTCTGGTCCGACCTGTTCCTGTAACCCAAGGCAAGGGAGATTAGCAGCCGAAGGACTATCCAGGTGACAGAGAAGGTGTATTCTCCTGGGGTGGAACAGGCATGTGGGGAATGAGGGTCTGTGGGTAGTGAGCGTGGGAGGTTCCTGGGAGAGAATTCCTTCCTTGTGGTTGTGTGTTGTTTTCCCTGTAACCTCAACTAGCTTAGTATTCCTTGTCTTGGGGTGGAGCTTAGTCCTAGCTCAGGGGTGACCCACTGCTGAGCTGATGAGCAGTGTGGTCTAAGGCTGGGAGGTTCGTGGAAAGCCTGCACTTGGTTGGTGGAATCTACCATTGGTAAAGATAAGTATCTGATTATGCTTTAATCATGTTTTGCATGACTGTGCTGCTTATGTATCATGTTTTCCGTTGTGTATATGAATTAATATGAAAAGTTAATTGCTTGCTGATTATGGCAGTAATTCATATGAATACTCTGTGTTGAATGTGTTTATGGTTTAAATGCATGTGGGTTAAATAACATCTGTATGAGTTATGTACAAAGTGGTGTTATAGTCTTCTTTTAAGAGAAGTTAAACCTTAGAAGCAGAAAAGGTGCGCTACAGTTTGGTATCAGAGCCAAGGTTTCGACACTGAGCCTAGACGGGCCAGTGGAGCGGTCTTCAGACCGAAAATGCGAAGGGAAATTGGGTCTGGAAGGCCGATTTCGTACCCTGGTTTGCTCCAAAATGTCAAGTAGTTACTTGACGAGTTTTAAAGCTCAGGAGGTATAACGACGTTATGAAACCGCAACCAATGTGGTATGAGTCCACAGGGAGAGATGAATCCACACTGGTGGTGTAGGAGCTCTAGGATCTGTTCGGGAGGGAAGGCAAACCCTTGTGACCGTCAGATATGAAAAGTGTGCACAGGGTTTAAAGCCCTTTGGATATTTCACAGGAGTGTGGAAATCGCGATACGCGAAATCCTGAATTAGTCAGGATCGTCCATCTCGAAGGGATAGGTGGCGATAATAAAGAGCCCGTCAACATTTCGCATGTTTAAATATCGGGATATCAAGATTCGTGAAATCGGGAGTCACGATGACAGGAGGTCAGGAATTTTCATGGTAAAAGTCTCGGGAACAATCCGAGCCATCCGTTTGTGGGGACACGTGGTGGAGATCGAGCGACCCATCGGTATATTGGCTACCCGAGTTTTGAGTTAACACAGAACTTTGTCATCGGGGAATTGAAAGTTGCGAAATCTCGAGATTGGATCTGAGTCGTCCGTCAGTTGGGACACGTGGGTGAGATTGGGAGCCCATTGGCATATCGGGGTTCGACATTTCACGAATCCTGAAGACAAGGCACTCGGAGCATTTGAAATCATGAAATCGCGAAATAGCAAGAAGCAGCGAGGACCATCCATTCTTTGGGACACGTGGCCGAGATCGAGGCATTCAGGAAAGTTTCGGAAGGAGAGTCATCCATCGGGAAATCGGGGTTCAGGTTATCGCGAATCCTGAGGACATATGTGTTTCGGCATTGGAAAGTCCGAAACCCCGATAGGAGGTATGAATGTGGTCATATAAGGGGAGGTCATGTGAACCATGAGTCTAGCCCGAAGGGCTAATGGGAGTTAGAGCGCATCAACGTTTGGAAGCCCAAAACCCCAAAAGGATCTGGACCATTAGATCTAGCTCGTCGAGGATCGTTGGATCACGTATAAGAAACCGTGTATCGGATTTCAGGGATAGGAGTGACAAGAGGTTGGGAGTCACTGCATAATGAAGTCCCAAGTACCAAAAACCCAAAAGTCCCGAAAGTCCCAAAAATTGAAGTTTCAAAAAAAAAAAAACCCCAAAAGTGCAGAGCCAAACGAGAGCTCAGAAAACCCATTGGAATCAAAATGTCTTTTGTTCTTGTTCGTATTAGTTATAAATGTTGTGGATTGTTCCTGAAGGTTTAATAGCCTGAAAAAATTCGAATTTAATTGCACAGTGTGTGTGAAAAGTTCAACGGAGGTCAGGACTCCAGTTAACCAACGTTGAGTATGGAGTGGGGAAAGGTGCAGATTACCCCTGAAATAGAGGACGAAAAGGAAGGAAATGATGTTAACCTGGGAGTTGAAGGATCGAACTCCAATGGGCATGGAAAAGAGAAGGATAAGGAAGGACACATAATGAAAATCATTGAAGGATTGCAAAGAGAGGCCAAGGCTCACCGAGCTGATAGCCGAAAGCTCATGAAAGTCAGGGATCGACAGGGTGAATTAAACTTAAAATTTTTGAAGAGCTTGGAAAAAATAGAAAGGAAACTTGAGAAGGGAAGAGACTCAAGTACGAAAGAGAGTTGCAAAACACATGGGAGAAGAAGTAGGTCGAGGAGTGGTAGCCGACATCTTAGTCCCTCCCAAAGACATTTTGATAGGGAGACACACAGTAGTTCAAGCCCATCCCCTACCAGAAAACATAAAAAATCTGGAAAGGAGGAATTGAAAGGGGAGATGAACAAAATTAAGCCTCCAAAATTCGATGGAGAACATAAGAAGGAGGAAGATGCCGAGACATGATTGCTTGGCATGAAGAAATACTTCCAATTGTATAATTATTTCGCCCATGCAGAAGGAAGAATTGTAATGTACCAACTGAAAGGAAAAGCATCCGTGTGGTGGGATCAGTTTGTGAAGGTGTAGCACATCAGAGAGAAAGTGGTCACTTGGAAGGAATTTAAGAGGTATTTCGAGAAGAAATACCTGACTAAAAGATACTATGACAGAAAGATGAAGGAGTTCTTTGAACTCAAGCTAGGCAGCATGACTATTGATGAGTATGAACGAAGTTTTCTGGAACTACTGAAGTATGTTCCATTCATAAAAGACGAGGCTGTCAAGATTCAAAGGTATCTGAGTGGACTGCCACCTTCCATTGTTGACAAGATTCAATATGATGATCCTAAGACTATGGAAGAAACAATAAGAAGGGCGAAATGATTATACGAACAACAAAGAGAAAAGCCTACCTTTCGGAAGTCTTGGGATGACCAGAAGAGGTTTAAGAAAGAACAGAGGTAGAAGGGAAATAGGCCTCCCTTTTTCAAGAATGGCCCTGGGGAACACTCATCCTTTAGAGACCCCAGGAAAGTTGAAGGGAGTGAGCAAGTGCCAAGATCGCCACCTATGGAGTGTTGGGGTTGTAAAGGGAATCATAGGTACAGAGACTGACCCCACAGAAAAGACAAAGCAAGAACTTTCCATACTATTCAGCAAGCTGAACCAGTGGAGGATATGGGCAGTAGAATGTCGAGGATCTACGCAGCCCTGGACAATAAGCAAGCAGAATTTCAATTGCACATGATTGAGGTGGAAGGTATGATCAACAACCGACCACTTGTTATTTTAATTGATTCAGGGGCTAGCCATAGTTATGTAGATCCTAGAGTGGTGGAAAGTTTGCATCTAACAAGGAGCCAACATGAGAAGTCTTGGTTAGTGCAGTTGGCCACAGGGAACAAGAGGAAGGTCATTGAATTGGTCAAGTCCTGTTCAGTGGACATGAAAGGAATGAGCACTAAGGCTGAATTGAACATTCTGCCTTTAGGCTCATACGATTGCTTAATTGGGATGGACTGGTTGGACCAGCACCATGCCCTTCTGGATTGCTGTAACAAGAGATTTACATGTCTAGATGAAGAGGGAAATCAGGTAACAGTGCAAGGAATTCCCAGAGCCGTGGCTGTGAGGGAAATATTAGCCATGCAACTGAAGAAATGTTACTGGAAAGGCTGTTAATTATATGCAGCTTGGGTGGAAGAAGCATCTCGAGATGTAGTATTGAATCTGGAAGATCATGAAGTACTCAAGGAGTTCAAGGATGTATTTTAGGAGGTACCTGGACTACCTCCGAGGAGGGACGTCAATTTTTCTATAAATTTGATGCCTGAAACAACTCCAGTTTCGAAATATCCTTATAGAATGAGTACACCAGAGCTGAAGGAGTTGCAATTGCAGCTCGAAGAGATACTAAATAAAGGTTACATTCACCCCAGTGTGTCACCGTGGGGAGCCCTGGTCCTATTCGTGAAGAAGAAAGATAGGACGTTGAGGCTGTGCATTGATTTTCGACAGTTGAACAAGGTCACTATCAAGAACAAGTATCCTCTGCCAAGGATTGATGATCTTTTTGATCAGTTGAAGGATGCAAAAATATTTTCGAAAATAGATCTTCGATCAGGATATCACCAAGTGAGAATAAAGGATGAGTAAATCAACAAGACCGCCTTTAGAATAAGGTACGGTCATTATGAGTTCGCGGTGGTGCCGTTTGGACTGTCCAACGCACCTGCTGTTTTCATGTGATTAATGAATGGAGTGTTCAGAAATTATTTGGACAAGTTTGTCATAGTCTTCCTGGACGATGTCTTGGTGTATTCAAAGACAGAGGAAGAACATGAGAAACACCTGAGAATGGTGCTGCAGGTGTTGAGAGAACACCATCTGTACGCAAAACTGAGCAAGTGCTCTTTTTACCAAAGGCAGATCCATTATTTGGGGCACATTATATCTGAAGAAGGGATCGCTGTGGATCCTGAGAAGGTACAGGCCATTCGAGAATGGCCAGCGCCAAGGAATGTGGCAGAATTTAGATCTTTTATGGGTCTGGCAGGCTACTATAGGAGGTTTAGATCTGTATTCTCAAAGATAGCTCAGTCTATCACTTCCTTGCAAAGGAAGGATAAGAAGTTCCAATGGACTAAAGAATGTGAGAGCAGCTTCCAGTGATTAAAGCAGCTGCTAATTAGTGTTCTGATCCTGAATATTGCAGATCCAGACAAGGATTACGTAGTGTGCACAGATGCATGTAAGGAGGGGCTGGGAGGAGTTCTCAGCCAAGAGGAATTTGTAGTTTGTTATGAATCCCGAAAGTTGAAGGAACATGAGAAGAATTATGCCACTCACGATTTAGAGTTGGCAGCAATCGTCCACGCCTTGAGGAAATGGAGACATTACCTCATGGGAAAGAGATTCGAGTTGAGAATAGACCATAATGGTCTGAAATATTTATTTGATCAGCCGACCTTAAATGCGAGGCAAATCAGATGGCTGGAGTTTCTGTGCGAATATGAATTTGATATCAAGCATATCAAACGGAAATAAAATAAGGTGGCTGATGCACTCAGCAGAAAAGTGCACGAATTACATGCTACAGCCATTAACATGTACCAGACTGAGATGAAAAACATAATTTTGGAAGCTGCAAATGCTGATTTGCAGTACAAAAATCTTGTAGCAAAGCTACAACAGCGTGAGAGACCCCAGACCAAGAAAAGTTACACCTTGGGAACTAATGGTTTACTTCTGTATAAAAACAGAGTGTATGTACCCAATGTCCGAGAATTGAAGCTGGAAATTATAAAGGAGATGCATAACGTGGCTTATGCTGGACATCCTGGATATCAGAAGACTGTGGCAGTAGTCAAAGGCCATTATTTTTGGCCGGGTTTGAAGAAAGAAATCGTTGAATACATCGCCAGATGTATGGAGTGCTAAAAGGTTAAGGCTGAGTACAGACACCCAGCAGGGTTGCTGCAACCTTTACCTATTCCTGAATGGAAATGGGACGTGGTAACAATGGATTTTATCACAGGATTGCCCAGAACAAGCAAGCAACATGATTCAATCATGGCGGTGGTGGACAAGCTTACTAAAGCTACCCATTTTATTCCACTGAAAACCACCCACAGAGCAGCAGATGTTGCTGATATCTTCTTAAAAGAAGTTGCACGCTTTCATGGAATTCCTAAGACAATTGTATCTGATAGGGACCCGAAATTCACTTCGAATTTATGGAAAGGACTGTTCAAAGGATTTGGAATGAATCTGAACTTTAGTATGGCGTATCATCCTGAGTCTGATGGATAGACAGAGAGAGTGAACAGAGTAATAGAAGACATACTGAGAATGTATGTGATGGATAAACCATCAAGGTGGGAAGACTACCTGCATTTAGTATAATTCGCCTACAATGATGGGTATCATGCATCATTGAAGATGAGCCCATTCAAAGTGCTTTATGGAAGAAAGTGCAACACTCCAGTGAGATGGGATAATCCAGCTGACAAAATAGTAGTTGGGCCTGAGCTACTCAAGGAAATGGAAGATCAAATGATAAAAATTAAACATAATCTAAAAGCTTCCCAGGACAGGTAGAAAAATTACGCTAATAGTAACAGAACCCATAGAGAATTCAAAGTGGGTGACCATGTTTTCCTGAAAGTGAAAACTAACAGGAGTTCCCTAAAGTTGGGAAGTTGCGCCAAGTTGGAAGCAAGATTTTGTGGGCCATTTGAGATCCTAGAAAGGATTGGGCCGGTTGCATACATGCTTGCATTACCTGCATCTATGAATGTACATAGTGTGTTTCATGTTTCACTGCTTAAGAAATATGTACCTGATGCTAATCATGTTATCGATTGGAATGTGATTCAGGTGGAACTAGAAGGTGTCCTACAAGTGCATCCTGTGCGCATATTGGACAGGAAAAGCAAACAGCTCCGGAATCGAGCTATAGAGCTTGTAAAGGTCCAGTGGACCTAGTACGGTTCTGAGAACGCGACATGGGAGCATGCAGATGTTATGCAGGCAGAGTACCTGTATCATTTTGAAATTTTTTGAAAAGCTTGCAGATGCTGTGTAAAGTTGCACTGAGGACAGTGCAAAAATAAGGGGAGGGGGATTGTAGTGTCCCCAAGGCTGAGCCCCGTTGTAAACCAAGTTCTGAAAGGAATTGTGATTATGTTTTATAGGTTAGTGAGACAAGTTATTATAAGCTAGAGACTTATGTGTTTGTTAGGCCAGGTAGCCTAAGTGTTGAAGGCCAGGAGCCTGTTGTTGTACTTGTATGTATGCAAAACATTTAATAAAATATAAACACCGCCAGGTGCAGACCGACCACGATGAATGAGTGAAGGGGGACTAAGAATCCACAGAGTGGGAAAGGAATTAAGGGCTGGAAGGTGGGAAAGGGGCTAAGTGTTGAGCCTGGGGGCTAAGCCTAGGGGGCTTAAGCCTGGGAATAATATTTTAATATTATTCCAAAAAGACATGTGCATTTTGTGTTTTATCCTAAGTTTTGGCAAGGGAGGACGTACAAGGGTGATGCGTGCTAGTGGAACACATGCAGTTCCATGGGTGACAAGTGTCAACCCTGATGCATGCGAATAAATGACTAGGGTGAGCCGTGAGAAAGGTTCCTCCTCCTCCATTTGACCCTCAGACTGTCAGAAGGTGAACTGGTCTGAATCCTGCAGAGAAACCCTTGTGCATCCTCTGAAGCGAAAAGGCGTGTATCTGTGTTTGTTCCGGGATAGCCGGTACATCCCCTGTCTGAACAGTTCGAACCTGCGTTGACCCCTACGTGGATTGTTTTTCATGCATCCTCGACAACCAGAGCATGAGTCTATCCTATGTTGGCGGATTGGGAAATAAGAAGTGACCTGCCATTGTTGAACCTGTTGGAAAGCCCGTGTCTAGGGTGAGCCGTGAGAAAGGTTCCTCCTCCTCCATTTGACCCTCAGACTGCCAGAAGGTGAACTGGTCTGACTCCTGCAGAGAAACCCTTGTGCATCCTCTGAAGCGAAAAGGCGTGTATCTGTGTTTGTTCCGGGATAGCCGGTACATCCCCTGTCTGAACAGTTCGAACCTGTGTTGACCCCTACGTGGATTGTTTTTCACGCATCCTCGACAACCAGAGCATGAGTCTATCCTGTGTTGGCGGATTGGGAAATAAGAAGTGACCTGCCATTGTTGAACCTGTTGGAAATCCCGTTTCTGTTTTCCCCGTGGGTTGTTGTGACCACGCAGTGCTGGACTGCGTGGGGTCTTGTTGGCCAGTGGTACAACACTCTCTCCAGGTGAGAGGTGATTGAGGTTGGTAGAATAGGTTTTTGGCCTGTGAGCAATTCTCTCCAGGTGAGAGAGTGCGCGGAGGAAGGAGAGGACTCCTGGAAGGAACCCTGTAGCTGCCACAGAGCCCAGAGACTTCTGGTCCAACTTGTTCCTGTAACCCAAGGAAAGGGAGATTAGCAGCCAAAGGACTATCTAGGTGACATAGAAGGTGTATTCTCCTGGGGTGGAACATGCATGTGGGGAATGAGGGTCTGTGGGCAGTGAGCATGGGAGTTTCCTGGGAGAGAATTCCTTCCTTGTGGTTGTGTGTTGTTTTCCCTGTAACCTCAACTAGCCTAGTATTCCTTGTCTTGGAGTGGAGCTTAGTCCCAGTTCGGGGGTGACCCATTGCTGAGCTGATGAGCAGTGTGGTCTAAGGCTGGGAGGTTCGTGGAAAGCCTGCACTTGGTTGGTGGAATCTACCATTGATAAAGATAAGTATCTGATTAT
The DNA here is from genome assembly GCA_009831015.1 of Picea engelmannii. Classification (NCBI taxonomy): domain Eukaryota; kingdom Viridiplantae; phylum Streptophyta; class Pinopsida; order Pinales; family Pinaceae; genus Picea; species Picea engelmannii. Next base: position 131,031 of record ML792317.1, on the reverse strand, counting down.
GCTTTAATCATGTTTTGCATGACTGTGCTGCTTATGTATCATGTTTTCCGCTGTGTATATGAATTAACATGAAAAGCTAATTGCTTGCTGATTATGGCAGTAATTCATATGCATACTTTGTGTTGAATGTGTTTATGGTTTAAATGCATGTGGGTTAAATAACATCTGTATGAGTTATGTACAAAGTGGTGTTATAGTCTTCTTTTAAGAGCGATTAAACCTTAGTAGCAGAAAAGGTGCGCTACAATTTTCTTCCCTGAGTTGAGGCCTTGCCAGATGAAGTTTCTTTGTAAGCTTTTAATGGTTGTGAGGATGAACTTTGGGGTGGCCAACGCCGAGAAGGTGTAGACAGGAAGGGCCTGAAGAATAGCTCAGTGAAGAATAAGACGACTGGGAAGGTTTAAAACTCTGAAGGTCCAGGAAGAAAGCTTCTTGGTAAAGGAGGAAAGTAGATGTTCCCACGAGGAATTCCCGGGGGCATTGTCAATCAGGGGAATGCCAAGGTATTTGGACGGAAGGGAGCTTCTGTTGAAACCTAGGAGATCCAAGACATGGCACTGAATCGGAGGGGGCATACTGAAGAAAAATATTTGGGATTTATCTCTGTTGCAATCTAGACCCGAGGCATCAGAGAAGGTTTGGAGGATCACGAGGAGGGAGTTGGCTTCGCGGATAGTTGGGGTGTCCATCAAAATCATGTTGTCCATAAATTGACTGTGCGAGATAGGAGGGGAGATGCCATGCAGAGGGAGTCTTGTCAGTAGGTTGTTTGCAACAGCTGCATGGATGGATCGACTAAGACCTTCGGCTATAATGATGAAGAGGAAAGGGGAGAGAGGATCTCCCTGTCTAATTCCTCTTGAGGGGGAGAAGGGTCAGGAGGGAACACCATTGATGAGAATGGAAAAAAAAGCCGAGGAGGTTAGATTCAGAATCCAGGTCACCCAAAGCTGATCAAAGCCAAAAGCTAGGAGCATTGCCCGCATGTATTCCCAGCTTATCTTATCAAAGGCTTTAGAGAGGTCTAGTTTGAGGAGCATACCTGGTGTTTTGGTCTTCTGCAAAGAGTGGATCACTTCATGGGCTGGGATAACGCTGTCCAAGATTTGTCTGCCTTCAACATAGCCTGATTGCTCCAGGGATATGATTGTCGGTACGATGGGCTTGTGTCTCCGGGCAATCACTTTTGTTAGGAGTTTGTAGATGACATTGCAAAGAGCTATGGGCCTAAACTGCTTAGGATGGTGAGCTTGCCCTTCTTTGGGGACAAGGGTGAGGAAAGTCACATTGAGTGCCTGAAGGACTTGTCCTGTGGATATGGAGTCTTCAATAATTTCCCAAACCTCTACCCTGATCATCGGCCAACAGTAGTGGAAGAAATCGCTGGTGAACCCATCGGGTCCTGGAGCCTTGCATTTGGGGGTGTCCTGAAGCGCTTGATCCACTTCCTCGATTATAATGGGCCGGAGCAGGGTTGAGTTTTGCTCTGGAGTAACGAGGGAGGGCACATGCTGCGTAACCTTAGTGATGGCCTCATGTCTATCCGGGAGTGGTTCCGTGAGGAGATCTTTGTAATAGTCGATCAAAGTCATCTCCATGTCTTCGTGGGAATGAATGGGCTCCCCGTTTGTGGAGGTAAGGTGAGTGATTCTATTAGGATGTCGTCTGTGGATGATAGTTCTGTGAAAGAATTTGGTGTTGTGTTCCCCTTCCTTGAGACATTGGATGCACGGTTTCTATTTCCATAAAATCTCTTCTTGTTTTTTCCTGGCCTCTAGCTGTTGATTTACTTTTGCTTCCTGAGCTTTTAGCTCGTACGTTAGCCCCTGCATCCTAATATAGTTTTGAATCTTGCTCATTTGTTCTGACAACTGCTTTTGGGAGTTGGAGATATTGCCAAAGGTTTGCTTATTCCAGTGTTTGAGAATTTGTTTGAGGTTCTTTAACTTTTGCTGAAATCTGTACATTTTGGAGCCGTGAGAGACTTTTGCCTCCTTCCACCAGTCCTGGATTCTTGCTTGGAAATTGGGAGGGTCGATCCAGAACTGTTCAAACCTGAAGGGTTTCTTTCCAGGTGTGGCTGGCACATCCAACCATAGCTGTATAGGCCAGTGATCCGAGCCGGGGAAATTTAGGATAGTAGCTTCCAGGGCCGTTCCTTCCATCATGAGGGAGTCAGAGATGAGGAATCGATCCAGTTTGCAAGCGATTTGGTGTGCTCCGGTTCTTCTATTTGTCCAAGTGTGACTTCCATTTATAGCTTCCAGGTCGATAAGGTGGAGGTTGTCTACGAGGCTGTTGAAGTCATTGGAGTCCCGGTCCAGACATCTTGATCCCCCTTTTTTTTCCTCCAGGCTACAGATGATATTGAAATCTCCGCCTACAATCCATTTTTTATGCTGAGTTAGACTGGCTAGGTAATCTAGGTTCTTGAGAAAGGCCTGCTTATCCCTTGGGCTGGCCGGTCCATAGACATTGGTCAGGTATTCCGGCTTGTTAGAACCAATAAGCCTATAATCTGCAGTAATGGACCATCTGGTGGTGAGAAAATTTTCCAATAGCACAGAGTTGGTGTTCCAGAGGATGGCCAATCCACCAGCTATGCCTGTGGCTGTGGTTGAAGCCGCTTCCCCTTGCTTCCAACAGTAGGGAAGTAGCCTGTCGATGTCTTCAGAAGTGCATTTTGTTTCCTACAATAGTACTATGTCAGGTTTTTCTGCAAAGATTAGATCTCGTAGCATTTTTTGCTTGCTACGTCCATTGAGGCCTCTAATATTCCATGAGATAATCTTCATGATGACGGGGGGGTGGGGAGAGAAGGGAAGCTGTCCGAGATCAGGTGGATTTGCCCTGAGTTTACCATGAAGTGGCCTATTTCTTGTATGAGCTTATTGGTAGATTTCCTTCCACTTTTTTTTTTGTCTTTCTGAGCTTTGCTTGGATTTATTGACTGATTGCCCTGTATTCCCAAACCTTTGCTGGATCGAGCTGAGGATCCAGCCGAGGAGTTGAGATAGACCTTGTGCACCTTCCGTAATTGATCTCTGGGTATGGTGTAAAGTTTCTGATGCCTGTAGGCATGCTCGAGGTGCTCCAGATCCACCCCGGCTAGTTCTTGCTCTTCCAACTCCATTTCTGCACCCCCATCCTTTGTCTCCAGAAAGTCTTACGAGTCCTGAGCCACATCTAGGGGAGGGAGATCTGACTCCTTACCCTGTGGGGGTCATTCATCCCCTTGGCTTATAGATTGAGGGTGATTATCCAAATGTGGTTCATTGGGGTTTATTAGGGTTGTGGGATTCTCTGGTGGATCTTGTAAAATTGCAAATTTATTACTAGTGGAGGGATCCTTACCTACTTGGGCTGGTTGTTTTTGTCCTCCTTGTCTTCTTTTCCCTGCTGGTTGAGTAAAGAAATCCTTATCTTTTCTTCTTTCTGGGTTCCCTTCTTTGTGAGCAGTGTTGAGAGGGCACTCTCTAAAGAGATGGCCGTGTTCGTGGCATTTCCTGCATTGGAACATAATGTGTTCGTAGTCGATGGTTTGGGTCCAATCCTCATCATGATATTCCAGTATGATGGATCCCGGGAGTGGCTTGGAAATGTTCAGGTACACACAAATGCACGCATAAGAGGTATAGCGCCTCTTCTTGGTGGCTTCAGAAGACTTAACATATATGCCTATGGTATTACCTATGCCGGCCAGAACCTCCACCAGCCAGAATTCCTGGGGGAGAGAGTACAATTTGATCCATATAGGTGCGTGAGCATAGTCCTCCTTTTCAGGGCTGAAATTCTCGGTCCAGAATCTTAAGAAGAGTCCTGCCGAGTTGTAGAAGTACGACCCCCCATCAAAGATGCGATTGCGATCCTCAAGGTTGTGGAATATGATTATGAAGAACCCCTTGGAACCCAGTTGCAGCTCATGGTGCCCTTTTGGCTTCCACCAGTATTGTATCCATTTGACCAGATCGCGCTCAGAAGGCCAGAGCCCTAGGAATTTTCCTACCAGGGCATAGTCTCTCATATATTTCTTTTGGGGCCTATGGCGCTTGTGGGATACATTTTCCTGGCATCCATGGAGTTGATGCAGTGGTTGGGATAGTCACATTCTCTGGGTCAATGTCCATCTCCCGATCCTTGAATTTTCCTTCCGTCAGAAGTTTCGAGCGCAAATATGGTGGGGGCTCAAAGGTCGGTCGTTTTGTACCTTCTGCAGAGTTTTCATTCACCATGGCCTGGTTGTAGGAGGTGCCAATCGGCCCCCCTTCCCTGCGAGACATGAGCCCCAGCGAGGCAGGCGTTGTGGCAGTGCACCTCAAAGCGTCTGAAAAACCCTAAACCCTTGTCTCAGAACCCTCTTGAGTGCAACACAAACCTCCCCTCTTTAGTTTATGCTCCTCATGTTCTCTTCTTAACTCAGTACAATTTTCCCATTATTTTTCCCATTATCTAAATGAGTTGCATTCCAACCCTTATCTTCTTGACCAATCATCTTCTGTTTAATGGTGAGATCCACTAAAGAGCAATTTAATGAAATCTTCTCGTAGCCATCGCTTAAATAATCATTGATGGTTAAGTTTGGGTTTCGATGGTCTCATTTCAAATCTCTTTCAAAGTTTTTGAATAAGGATAAAAATTATTAATAACATTATTTAATTTAAATGAATAGGAGAAATTTAAGTTAAAGCAATCAAAATTCATAAATTAAAAAAAAAAAGCATATTGTTTAAGAATTTAGTTATTGTTTAAAAGTAACACTTTTTTTTAATAAATCTGAAGTGTACCTATATCATACGGTCATTAAATGCTATTATGTTTTAAAAGTGGCAATCAATCAAGTGATGGAAATAATTTTTTTTTGTTGATCTCAAAGAATATTTGATCTCAAATTATTTTTTTAATGTTTACAAATTATCCTTTTATATATATATATATATATATATATTATACTTTATATACATATTTATATTTATATATTGTTTATCCACGATATTTATTTAATATAGATATAAAAAATATACTTTATATACATATTTATATATTGTTTATTCACGATATTTATTTAAAAAAAAAAGAAACAAAAAAATATATAAATAATGATAAAGTTTAATGAAAACTTTGTTTGTTCAGTTAGAATTTGAATTTTACAAATCCTGATTCTAGTTTTGATTGTGCATTTTGTACAAACTTACACTTATAGACTAATTTATGAGGAGTAGTATAGGTATTCCATTCTCTACTATATAATTATAATTCAAGTCTATGTCTTCTTCTCTGTACACTACAATTGAAACATAAAGTATGTGGGTAAAGATTAGCCCACGAAAAGAACTCAACATAAATTTTAGGCTAGAAATTTTACATAAAAATCAGTTAATTCAATTACTACAAAATCATATTGGTGTATTAACATGGGATTATACTGAGATGAAGTGGATCTATATTGATCTTCGTACTCACCAAAGCTATATCAAAGATTATCTCCAACCTATTCAACAACCTCAATGCTGAATGTAAATTTCATCTATCTCATCTCTAATAGCCAATGGGTTTCACCTCTTGTAATTGTTCATAACAAAAATGGGAAGTGACAAATTTGTGTTGATTACAAGGAATTGAACAAAGTTATTTGAAAAGACCAATTTCCTCTACTTTTATCAATCAAGTCCTTCATACATTAGTTGGAAATAAGTTATTCTCTTTCCTCAGTGAATTTAGTAAATATAATCAAATTCAACTTGCTCCAGAGGATCAAGATAATACTACCTCTACTTGCCCATGGGGAAATTTTTCTTACAAAGTGTTTCCCTTTGGTCTTTGTAATACACTTTCTATCTATCAACAGATTGTTCTTTGTATATTTTTAGATTTGATTCATGATTGTGTTGAATTACATATGGATGATTTTACAGTTTATGTTAACACATTTGATGAAGCTTTGGTTAATCTTGAGAAATTGTTCAACCAATGTAAAGAAACAAATCTTTCTCTCAGTCATGATAAATGACATATGTTACTGACAAAAGGGATTTTTCTTGGTCACCATATCTCTCCTACTAGTGTCAAGGTGGATCTAGTGAAAATCGAGGTAATATCCAATCTTCTTGTTCCAAAAATGCAAAAAGATGTTCTTATCTTTTTAGGGCATGCTAGTTATTATAATCACTTTATTGAAAATTTTACTAAAATTGCATCCCCTATTTTTTCATTACTTTCTAAAGATGCAAAATTTTCTTGGACTAACTAGTGTCAATAATTTTGAAGCTTTGAAAGAAAAGTTGTTTGTAGAACCTGTCTTGAGAGAACCAAATTGGTCCTTAACCTTTCACATTTCCAAAAATGATTTAGACACAAAAATTGGATCAATGCTCAGACAAAGAGAAGAACAAAGGTCCTATGCTATTTACTTTGTCAACAAGAACCTTTCCCTTGAAAAATTAAATTATACAATGACTGGAAAATATATTCTTCTTGTAGTGCATGCTATTAATAAATTGTGTCATTATATTACTTTTTATCTTGTATTTGTGCATATTGACCCTTCTTCCATTCACTATTTGATGAATAATACTAATGGTAGAGTGACTAGGTGGTTATTTATGTTACATGAATTTGGAATCACCATCATTGACAAGTCTGGAAGAGAGAATGTTGTTGTTGAATTCCTCTCTAGCCTTACCAATGATGGGGATGCCATCCATGTTGAAGATGTTTTTCTTGATGAACATTTGTTTGCATTATCTACTAACATACCATGGTTTGTATATATTTCTAACTATTTCGTTGCAGGAAATCTTCTGACACATTTCTCACTGAAGCAACAACGAATAATTATTAAGCAGGGTGATGTGCATTCCTGGGTTCAAGGTTACCTCTTTTACATAGGTTCAAATCTCACAATCTATTGTTGTTTTCGAAAGGATGAAATCCATGACATTGATTCCTAAAGTTTGTCATGATAAACCTTGTGGTGGGAGATTTGTTGATAAGAGAATTTCTCACAAAGTATTTCATCTAGGCTACTATTGGCCTATCATTTTTTGAGATACTAAGAAGTATGTGAGGAGTTGTGACAATTTCCAAAGAATGGGACAACCTATTCAATCTAATGAGATTCCACTCACGACTCAGCTCATGATGGATCCTTTTGAGAAATGGGCATTGGATTTTGTAGGGCATATTAACCCTCCATCTAGGTAGAAGGCCCATATTTTGGTTTGCATTGACAATATCACCAAATGGGTTGAATCCAAACCACTTTCAAGGGCCACAAATCAAGTTGTAGCAAATTTTTCTATGAGGGAATCTTTGTCTGATTTGGTGTACCATCTAGACATCTAGACATCTAGACCATACCATCAACAAGCCAACAAACATGTAGAAGTTACCAATAGAGTGTTGGAATCCATATTGACCAATATTGTGCAATTCTATCACAAAGATTGGGCTAGCGGACTTCCACATGCTCTATAGGCTTATTGTACCACTTGGAAAAAAATCATAGGTTTCACACCTTATGAGTTTTTCTATGGTAAGCATGTAATACATACTATTAAGTTTGAAGTGTAAACACTAATAATTTCACTCTATGTGGGATTGGACCTTTCAAAAGTTCAAAA
>ML792317.1:101838-114794 GCA_009831015.1 Picea engelmannii | reverse complement strand
CTTGATATTCAAAATAAAATAATCAGTTGGCAGTTTTACATATTACATGTGAAATACTTATCTAGCCAATTCCACTTTAATCATAAATGACCTGCAAATAATTGAACTTGAAATGAACAACAATAATATAATTATATACACAAATTGGAGAAAATGGAGTTCACACAATTTGGGCTACCTCTTCGGGTCCACTTCCAATAGAGACTTATTTTATTAATGCTCAAATACTTGCATTTTACAATGACCTTTTACATGTTTCTCAAATGTATAAAAAGAGTGCATTGTTGATTTCTTGGTGAAAAATAGTGCAAAATTGATATAAAATACTTGAAATTCCATCAAGGTGACCCCGACATGCTTTACGGTGTAGCCTCGTACCCTTCGTACTCTTGGCATGCTTTACAAGATCAAATTATGAATAGAAATGTGTGTACAATATTGGGTTGCGTGCCCATTAAATAGGGTTCCCTTCTTAACTAAAATTTGAAATTGTTGGCAAGTATTAAATACAAGTTGTTGGGTTGTTTTAACCAAATCCAAATTATAGGCAGATTGGTTAAGTCGTTAGTGCTATTTATAGTAGGTCGAGGGTTCAAGCCCCACCAACCATACTATATATATATATATATATATATATATATATATATATATATATATATATATATATATATATATATATATATATATATATATATATTATTCTTACAATCTGTGCCATATGTTATAACCTCCAAGTAGATGTTGGAATGGATATATATTGTTTAAATAATATAATATATGGTTAAAACAACCTCCACATTTCATGGTGGTTACATAGTAGTGCAATAAGATCAAAGGCGAAGTGTTGAGGGCTTAGGCCCTCGGCCCTTTGGCTACCCAAATGAACCTTTATACAACTATATATATATTATTTCCATATAGTTATCAAGTGTCATGTGGTGGCGCGTTGGTGTGGAGAGCTATGTGAAGACTTTGGTGGCTATTGAGGTCATGGGGTCAAACCCTGTTGACTCCAAAATTTTACAACACATAATCAACATGGACCAATGAGGGGTTTCCACATGGAAACCTCTCATTGGCTCTTCAATGCCACGTGTCATCACTTGATTGAATCAATTGTCTACCACTTGTCATCATGCAAATGAACCACTTGTCCAACTGTAGTTGGATTGTATCTTGCCCAGTCAACTTTCAATTAGGTGCCACATGTCACCCTTGCAGTGGTGACACGTGTCAACTCTTTATTTTCCCTGAACTTTGACTTTTGACTTGGTTGACTCAAACTTTGACCGCTTATATCTTTTTCATACGAGATTTGTTTGAGGCATATTTTACATCATTGGAACGATGATGACGAGCTCTAAGCATTGATGGAATTTTCAGAATGATTTGAAGCATTTGAATTTTGAGTATTTCTGAACCATTCTAGACATCTGTTGATGTTTGAGATCTTTCTAGACATATGTGAGCATTCTTGGATCCTCTTGGATCATTCCTCCCCATTGGAAGACTTTTAGACCACCAAAAGTTTATTCAACAACTAAGTGAGGGTAGAGTTCCCTCACCCTTCTGATCTCCATCCATTTGGATTTACTTGGTTTTACCCCTTTAAGCCCAACTCAAATATATTCCACATCACCTCATTGTGAAGTTCTGATCCTTCTGTCGAGAATAAAATCTTACTGTATCTCATCCAAATACTCTGGAGAAAATTCATCAATTGTTGGAACTTGAATACTTTGATCTTCATCCATAATCATAGGAGGCTTCTCAACATTTACCACTGAATACATTTTCATGTAGGTTGGTAGATCTAAACGAAAGGAATTAGTACAATATTCTCTAAGATATTGAATGGACCATATCGGATTGGCCTTAGCTTTTTACGTTCACCTTTCATTCTATCTTTGTTGATATGTAGCCATACTTGATCACCAACTTCAAACTGATGATCAACCCGGTGTTTGTCATTCCTTTCCTTATACTTGTCTTGGCTCTTCTCCAATTATTCATGTACTGCTTGATGTACCTGCTAATTTTTTTTGAATGAACCTTTTAGCTTTATCTATATCATCTTGTCCATATTCTTGACTTGATTCTCAAAAAACAAATTCCATAGGTGATTTAGGTAAGTACGCCAAACATACTTTAAAAGGAGTTTTTTGAGTAGACGAATGCATGGTAAGATTATAAACATGTTGGCATAATTAAGGATTATTGTTGCAGTATCCTCAAAGTAGATGTACCATTCTTGGATTTACTACCTCTGTCTATCCATCTATCTGCAGATGAAAAGTCGTGCTCTTCTTCAACTTAGTGTCCATTAGCTCCCATAAATGAGACCAAAACCTTCCCAAAAAGTGAGAGTCTCGATCTGATATAATAGATGTAGGAAGTCCAAAATGAACTCATACATTAGAAAATAACATTTGTGTTGTTTGTTAAGTTGTGACTTGTTTCTTGAATGGAATTAGAATACACATCTTGTTGAATCTGTCCACCAAAAAATACAGATAATCATGACATGTCCTAGACATTGGAAAACCCCCTACAAATTCCATGGAGATGCTTTCCCATGGATGTGAAGGTATCGGAAGTGGTGTATACAACCCCAACTTTCTGTTTCTAGGTTTACTTGTGGCACACATGACACACCCTTTGATATAATTGGAAAATGTCTCATTCATTTGAGGCCAATAACAATACCTTTGTAAATGTGCAACTATCTTACCAACCCCTAAATGGCCAGAGATGAGAGATGTATGAGCTTCTCTAATTATATTTATGCTTTCATCTCTTGGTATACATAGTTTTCCAAGATGATATAATAAACTATCATGCATATAATAATCTGACTGTTGATTGTTCTGAGTTAATGCATCATATATGTCTTTAAAATAATCATCCCTAGCATATTGTTATGCATAGATTTCATGTGCTAAAGGATTATACTTGAGTATTGTGGATGCATTAATTACTAGTCTTGATAACATATTTGCAACCTTGATATGAATACCCTTATTATACTTTATTACCAAATGAAAATGATATAGAAAACCCATCCACCTGAAGTGTTGTGATTGTTGTAGCATTACTGTGACTGCAAATATTATAATGGTTGATGATCTGTATGAATGATTGTCTCATTTCACATTAAGTAATGCTTCCATTTGTTTACACTTTGTACCAATGCATACAATTCCTTATCATATGTTGGATATTTAATCAAAGATTGAGTGAAAGTATTAGAATGATAACATATAGGTTTACCTCATTGCATCAATATTGCACCCATGGCATATCCGCTTGCATCGGTTTGAATCTCAAATGGTTGTTGTAGATCTAGAAACACCAGAACTGGTGTGGTGCTTATCTTTTTCTTCAATGTCTTAGAGGCTTTATGTTGCTTACCTCCCCATTGAAATATTAGTTTAGCACTCTCTAATGCATGTAGAGGTGCTGCTATGTATGAGAAATTAACAATGAATTTCCTCCAATATTGTACTACTCCCAAGAAGATCCTGACTTCGGTGGAAGTAGTTGGCTTGGGCCATTTCACAACGACTTCTACTTTTGAAGGATCTATTTTTAATTGACCATTCCCTACAACGTAACCCAAATATACTAGAGAAGTTTTTTCAAATTCACACTTACACATCTTGATATACAACTTCTTTTCCAAAGGTTCAAAAACTTTCCTGAGATGCATTAGATGATCTTCCCATGTTCAGATAAATATAAATATATTGTCTAAATAGACAATAAAAAAATCATCTATGTAGGGTCTGAACACATCATTCATCACTCTCATAAAATTTGTTGGTGCATTACATAACCCAAATGGCATAACCAACCATTAGAATAAGCCTTTCTTGGTCTTGAAAGCAGTTTTACATATGTCACCTTTTTCAATTTTGATATGATGGTAACCACTTCGCAAGTCCATATTAGTGAAATACACATCATTCTTTAATTTATCTAATGGATCATCTATTCTTGGAAGGGGATAGTGTTTCTTTATTGTAATATTATTCAGGGTTCGGAAATCAATACGCATCCTCCACGTGTCATATTTCTTTGGAACTAATACAATAGGAGAACCACATGGAGAGAAGCTTGGTCTGATGATTCATTTATCAAGCAACTCTTGAACTTGCTTCTTGATTTCTACATTCTCGATTACTGATGACCTATACATTCCAATATTTGGAAGAGGAGCATCCTGCTGCAAATATATTTCATGTTCAACCTCTCTTTTAGGAGGAAACCCTGTAGGTTACTGAAACAACTCATCTTAATTAGATATGATGTTGATCAATTCTTGTTTATGATTTGGAACACAACCTGTTAAAGCATATGTTATATCTTCTCCTTTCTGTTTCACTATCATGAGAACAAAAAAATGACTTTCACTCATGAGTCTCTTCATTTTCCCTGTGCTCACTAAAGAAACATTAGTTTTGATGCAATGAGCTTTGACAATATATTCAACCCCATCCTTGAGAAGGTGATATTTATTTTCTTCTTGATAGAACACATCCTTCCTGTCAAATAGATATGGACTACCCAAGACAATGATGCAAATGTCAAGAGGCAAAACATATAACTCAACCTCATCAAAGAACTTAGCTGTAATTACAAACCTAATCTTACACTGCTTTGTTACCTGCAACTTGGCATTGCCACACACCCAACCTAATGGACATGGATTTTTGTGAGGTGTCTTCTTCAATCCCATATTATTAACGATTGCTTTAGATATTATATTAACTTGATATCCACTGTCAAATAAAGTATCTACCTTTTTATGATTAACTATAAATCTGACATGAAAAAGCTTGCTCCTTTTTTTCTAATCAATATCACTTTCCGTATTGGCATATTGAACTAAATAATTTGAACTAATAGCTGATATATATTTTCTTCCTATGGCCATGGTCTTGGATTCATCTACAAAATCTGACCCTAGATCTTGATGAGTTGACGCAATAGTCTTATTCTTCCCTTTATCTGTGTATTTCTTCGGTCATAATTTTGGATGTAGCTTCTGACACTATGATTCCTTGTGTCCCTTTCTTTTATAGTGAGAACATGAAGGTCTTCCCTCAACTTTCTTCACCATGACTTATTTATTACTCTTCCATTTACCTTTTGGTTTCTTCTCAAACTTGAATGGCTTCTTATCTTCGCTCGCATGCTTACCCTTACTAGCCTCTAGATGTGCAACTTGTACTGACACCTTATCAATGTTAGTAGGGATAAACATTAGAATAGTGTGAAAAATAAATGAGTGCATGCCACCAATGTATTTCATAAGATTTTCATGATTATAAAACATAATTCCTAAGGATAATGCCTTCTTTTTTAAATCATGTGTATATGCCTAAATATTCTAGCCTTTACCCTGTCTCAGATGTTGCCACTCGATCATTGATGTCTGTGTATGTGTTAGTTGTTAATGTTTATGCCATTATTATAGTTCTTTGCATTTCAATAGATAAGAGAATAATAAGAACAAGATCACTGAGAAATATACATTCACAAGAGACACAACATTTATCCTGGGAAACCCTCTAGGGGAAGAAAACCCAGCAAAAACTTCCTTATCATAAATGGCTTATACAATGTTCAAGAGATAACTCAAACCAATACAGAAATTCCTCCCCAAGAGATGCACCACCCTTCTTCTCCTCTCTCCAACTTCCAATTGCAGCTTGCCTCATAAGCTAATGAGCAAGTGAGTTGTGTGTTTGAAGTGAGGCGCTAGCCTCTTATTTATACAAGACTGGCACATGTGAAAGGTCACAACTGGTAGGGCCGACCTCTCACTCTGGCTAGGTAAACCCACCTTTAATTAATTCTGGGTCTTCCATAATAACTGCTGGGGCCAACTTCTTATTCTTCCCTTTGTAATTGTCTGATGACCAATCCGCAAAAGGGGATTTGGTCCTTATACAATTACCGACATGATTAATCCACAATGGGGATTAATCCAATAACAATAATAATAATAATAATGACATAATTAATCCGCAATGGGGATTTAATCCAATAATAAAATAATAATAAGAATGCTCTTCGCAGTTACATTATTTCAACACTCCCCCTTAACAAGAAGGGTATTCTTCATCAGCATCAGGTGAGAGAGGTCCGCATCATCAATGGCATCTGGAGGACAATATCGTCAATATCATCTTGAACCATTGTCTAGCACATTTACGAGTCATCGAAAGTTTTCTTCATCAGCAACATGATCATTCTCGAAAGAATTCTATCATCATTTGCATCAAATATGTATAAGTAAAAATGATACCTCATTACAACACTAGGCTGTCACATCACAATACTACACTAGCTCAATGTCACAGCGGTTAAGCTGGTAGCTCAGTGTCAGTCACATCTTGCTTTACGTCTAACAACTAGGTCAGAAGTAAGTAATATCATCATCTCGCTTTATGTCTAACAACTAGGTCAGAAGCGAGGAATCAAAGCGTCATGCTTTACGTCTAACAACTAGGTCAGAAGCATGACTCATCTTGCTTTACGTCTAACAACTAGGTCATAAGCAAGGAATTAGCGGCGTTATGCTTTACGTCTAACAACTAGGTCAGAAGCATAACTCATCTTGCTTTACGTCTAACAACGAGGTCAGAAGAAAGGATCATACAACGTCATGCTTTACGTCTAACAACGAGGTCATAAGCATGATTCATCTTGCTTTACGTCTAACCGTGAGGTCAGAAGCAAGGATCACATGGCGTCATGCTTTACGTCTAACAGCGAGGTCAGAAGCAAGGATCACACGACGTCATGATTTACGTCTAACAACGAGGTCAGAAGCATGACTCATCTTGCTCTACGTCTAACAGTGAGGTCAGAAGCAAGGAATACATCTACTCCCGCTTTCAGGGAAGGTACTTTTAGACAATACCGAGATTATCTCGAAAGTGTTCAAACTTTACATGAGATAGAGGCTTAGTCATCACATCAACAACCTGTTCATTCGTACTAATGTACTGGAGCTTCAAGGCTCCTCTCTGTACCATATCGCAGATGAAATGATAGCGGATCTCTATGTGCTTCGACCTATCATGGAACACAGGATTCTATGTCATTTTAATACAACTTTGATTGTCACATAGAATCGCGGTTGCTCTCATCTCCAAATCAAATAGGTATGTCAACAACTTTCGAAGCCATATAGCTTCACAGCTAGCAGAACATGCGGCAATGTACTCTGATTCCACTGTGCTGAGAGAAATACTGGATTGCTTCCTACTCTACCACGAGATCATAGCTGGTCCCAAACTGAAACAACATCCGGAAGTGATTTTTCTGTCAGAAACGCTTCATGCCCAATCTGCATCAGTCTATCCACTCAGTGTGAAGTCATGATCTCCATCATAGATGAGACCATAATCCATTGTACCTTTAAGGTACCTCATCACATGTTTTGCAGCCATTAAATGAACACATCTGGGCTCTACCAGAAACTGAATCAAGGTGTTCACTGCAAAACAGATGTCTGGTCTGGTGTTCATCAGGTACATCAACAATCCAATAATCTGTCTGTACAGAGTGGCATCTATCAAATCTGACGAAGTATCGATGAGCAGCTTCAGCTTCGCTTCCATGGGTGTATTCATGGACTTGCATTCTAGCATGTTGAATCTCTTTAAGATTTCGACCGTGTACTTCCCCTGGTTAAGGAAGATTCTTTCTGGACTTTGCCATACCTCAAGACCTAAGAAGTAATGCATTAGGCCAAGGTCTTTCATTTCAAATTCAGCGACAAGTCTCTGTTTACATTCAACGATGAGATTTTCTTCTCCAGTTAAGAATAAGTCATCCACATACAATAATAGTATTACTGGTTCATTCTCCATGATCTTGAAGTAGAGATTTGAATCTACTTTACTCTTGGTAAAGCCCAAGCTCATCAAGAAATTGTTTATACGGCCATACCAAGCTCTGGGAGCTTGCTTCAATCTGTATAAGGATTTCTTCAATCAACAATCATGAGACTTCCCATATTCAACCTCAAATCCTTGGGGTTGCTCTATATACACTTCCTCTTCAATGATACCATTCAAAAAATATGTCTTCACATCCATCTGGTGCAACTTCCATTTCATCTTGGCAGCAAGAGCTATAATGGTTATGATCGAAGTGTATCTGGCCACATGAGTGAATGTCTCTTCATAGTTGATTCCTTCCTTCTGGGAAAAGCCACGAGCGAAAAATCTTGCTTTATATTTCTCAATACTTCCATCAACAACATGTTTTATCTTGAAGAGCCATTTTGACGATACCACATCCTTACTTTTTGGTCTGGGAACAATTTCCCGTACATCATTCTTTATTATGGATTGGTATTCCTCTGTCATGGCATCTGCCCATTCCTTCTTCCAGATGGCCTCTTCAAAACATGTAGGTTCCTCATCAAGTAGATTTCACATCAAAGCCGTGTAACTGGAGAATGGATTTGGTTTCTTCACTTGTCTTGTGGTTCCTTTTGGAACACCATACTTCTTTCCATCTTGAATAAGCTCTCTTGCCCAAGCAGGCTTTGTTTTATGGGAGAAGGTCATTTGAGGAGGTTCTTTAACTTCTGTGATATCATGATATTTAGGAGTCTCCTCATCAGGGGAAGCTATGACTTCCCTTACAGGTTCTGCAGCTCTGGGAAATTCCCTCACGGATTCTGTCGTCCTAGGATTTACAGGTTCCTCTTCATATACCTCTTCAAGATGGCATCTTCTCGATTTCTTAAGTGCAGCTTCTTCATCAAAGGTCATGTCCCTACTGATTTCAATATGGCGGTGACCAGGTATGTAGATTCTGAAGGCCTTGGATACCTCACAGTATCCCACAAATATTCCCTTCTTTCTGGAGGGTTCTATCTTGTTTCTTTTCTCTTTCGGTATATGGATAAACACTAGACAACCAAATATTTTGAGATGGCTTACCTCTGGCTTCTTTCTGATGAACATCTCTTCTCGGGTCTTGAACCAAAGTGCACTATGGGATAGTCTATTCTGCACATAAACAACTTCCATAGTTGCTTCTTCCCATAAGCACATAGGAAGATCTTGATCTGCACAACTTTCAACATGGTTCTGTTCTTCCTTTCAGCTACATCGTTTTGTTGGAGATCTTGATCCCAACATCTTTGCAGATATTCACGAATTCTTCTGAGGTATAATCTTCTCCATTATCTAACCTGAGTAACTTAATCTTCCTTACAGAAGGGTTCTCTTATCAAGGATTTCAATTCCTTGATCTTGTTGAACACTTCAAATATATCCATGTCTTTTACGAGAATAGTCATTAATGAATGATACATAGTATACATACCCATTAATGGAGGATGATGGCATTGGGCCACATAAATCTGAATGAATGAGTTCTAGGACTCCTTCTGCCTTACTGTCCCTCTTTGAAAACGGGTTCTTGACGTTCTTCCCTTGTGCACATCCATCGCATACGCCTTCATGGTCACCTTTGAGTTCTGGTAAACCTGTGACAGCTTTGCATATGTATGGTAGCGCCTTGTAGTTGATGTGAGCTAATCTTCTAGATTTCACATGGATTCTTCAATAGCATGAGTCATGGCAGCTTCTGAGTGACCCACCTTCTTCTTTTCCACTGATGATTGCTTCATTTATGATTTATTCTTTAGCACGTTTCCTTCTGCAACCTTTTCTATAGCTTCCTCATGTGACCTGGAGCAAGGTCAACAAAACAACAAGCAAGAATAATATCCTTCTTGATAATATAAAGAAATAGCACGAACAATCATCATAGTAGCTCCTTTAGATCTTATTACTTATAATTTAGCAAAGATTAAAGGTAAGGAATACAATACGAAATGAGGTCAACACTCTCTTAGTGTTGTGACCAAGCATTCTTCCATGGAAATATAAAACTAACACACGAGGTTTCTCCTAGAGGAGGTGTTAGTCATATCAGACAAAGTATTCTCACATGTTATCAAGTATAATACTTTACAACGATTGCTATATAAAGTCATCATCTTGTCATGTGTACCTTTGAATCTTGATTAATCAAACCAGGTCTCCTTCACTCAAGTGACGAGTGCTTTCTTCAACCTATCTTCTGTACTAAGACAATACACTAACTTGAAAAAAGGTTAGGTTAGAGGATAAGCTCTATGATCAACTTTCAATCCTTCTAATGATTTGATCATAGCTTCAACATGCAACACTGATCACGATAATTTCATAACAAATAGATGCATATTAGAATAATCACACCTGGGTTGCATCATTCCTTTGAATGTGTTGGATCTTGAGATCCTTCTGGATCTATGGCAAAAGATCCCTTCTCCTACAAACACTCTTTAGGGTTTAACCATTAACC
Source organism: Picea engelmannii (assembly GCA_009831015.1). NCBI lineage: Eukaryota > Viridiplantae > Streptophyta > Pinopsida > Pinales > Pinaceae > Picea > Picea engelmannii. Next base: position 104,411 of record ML792317.1, on the reverse strand, counting down.
ATATGTGAGTACATACCTCGGATAGCATTTGCAGGTAGTGGCTCCATCTGGTAGCAGCGGTAATAATTACCAAAAACTTCAAGAGTGATTGCAACTGGTTCTACGACTGCAACTGCAACAGGTACTGCAACTGCAACTGCAACTGCAACTGCAACTAGTTCTGAGACTGCAATTGCAACTACAACTTAGGGTTTTTTGAGGAAACCCTAATTTTTCAAACTTCAAATTTTGAAATTTTGATCCAGGGGATAGATGCGATGGGCTGAGGCAAGTTAGTTGGTGTAGTCAAAATTTCAAAAATCCAGCTTTTATCCCTTCAAATATGATCTGCTGATTTCTGGATTGGTGCTTCTGGTTTTCTGGTACTTCTGGTACTTTGTGAAACTAAGGTTTCACTTTCTGGGAGATCTAGCCACTGAAAAAGTGTGCTCTAGGTGCCAAATTGATCCTTGGGGGAGGGCACAACTTTCTAGGGGGTTAGGGAGCTGAAAATACTAACTTTTGCAAAACCCTAATTTTGGGGTACGGTAACAATGACGTTTTTCCTCTTGCAAATTGTGATTCCTTCAGGTTGGCTCTGAAACCATGTTAATGTTTATGCCATTATTATAGTTCTTTGCATTTCAATAGATAAGAGCATAATAAGAACAAGATCACTAAGAAATACACATTCACAAGAGACACAACATTTATCTTGGGAAACCCTCTAGGGGAAGAAAACCCAACAAAAACTTCCTTATCATAAATGGATTATACAATGTTCAAGAGATAACTCAAACCAATACAGAAATTCCTCCCCAAGAGATGCGCCACCCTTCTTCTCCTCTCTCCAACTTCCAATTGCAGCTTGCTTCATAAGATAATGAGCAAGTGAGTTGTGTGTTTGAAGTGAGGTGCTAGCCTCTTATTTATACAAGATGGGCACGTGTGAAAGGTCGCAACTGGCAGGGACGACCTCTCACTCTGGCTGGGTAAACCCACCTTTAATTAATTCCGGGTCTTCCATAATAACTGTTGGGGCCGACTTCTTATTCCGCCCTTTGTAATTGTTCGATGACCAATCCGCAAAAGGGGATTTGGTCCTTATACAATTACCGACATGATTAATCCATAATGGGGATTAATCCAATAACAATAATAATAATAATGACATAATTAATCCGCAATGGGGATTTAATCCAATAATAAAATAATAATAAGAATGCTCTTCGCAGTTACATTATTTCAACATTAGTGAATATAATTGTTTTCTTATAGCCTTAGTAAACTTATCCTAAGAAGATATTGCTTTACCTTTTTGAACCAGATCAACTTGCATCTTACTCTCCCACCAGATTAAGGTAGCACCACTTAGTCGAAGAGAAACTAATTGTATCTTTGCATCCTCGTCCATGATCTTTTGAACCCTACAATATACCTCTATTTTCTTTATCCAATTGTCCAATTTATCGGCATTCAATTCTCCATCATAGGTCAGCAAATCGAACTTAACAACCAATTTTAATAAAGGAAGATTATGGTCAGTCTTCTTAGAAGACTTCTTTCAATGAGAAGAATTTTTACTTGCTTCAGAAGAAAATGATGATGATGATGATGAAAGGGAAGGGAAAGGGGGCTCGGAAGGTCCACTGCCTTTACCTCCTCCTTTTATTGAAGATTATCCACTTGCAGGATTTTGAATTCTTCGTTCTAACTCATCTATTGTTTATTTTAGTGATTGAAATGTAGCTCTGATCTCTTTATGGGTCATGGGATGATATTCTTCTTCTCCTTTTTCAGAAGCCATCTTATGTCATTGAAATCTCTTTCCAATTTCAGACTTATAACTTGGAAGTTTTCCTTTACCAAGTTTGAGTTTGGATCTTGTAAGCATCCACTTACAAAATACTTGTCAAACCTAGCTTTTATACCAACTTGATCAAAAACATCCTTAGATGCTGATAATTTTAAATGTACACAATCATCTACTTGATCTTCAAAATAAAATGATCACGTGACGGTTTTTCATTTTACATGTGAAATACTTATCTAACCAATTCCACTTTAATGATAAATGACTTGCAAATAATTGAACTTGAAATGAACAACAATAATATAATCACATACACAAGTTGGAGAAAACGAAGTTCACCCAATTTGGGCTACCTCTCCGGGTCCACTTCCAATAGAGACTTCTTTTATTAATGCTCAAATGCTTTCTTTTTAAAATGGATTTTTTACGTGTTTCTCAAAATAATAAACGAAGTGCATCGTTGAGTTCCTAGCGAAAAATCATGCAAAATTGATATAAAATACTTGAAATTCCATCAAGGTGACCTTCAACATGCTTTACGATGTATCCTCGTACCCTTCATACTCTTGCATGATTTATGATATCAAATTATGCATAGAAATGTGTGTACAGCATTGGGTCGTGTTCCCATTAAATAAGGAACCCTTCTTAAATAAATTTCAAAATTGTTGGAAAGTATTAAATACAAGTTGTTGGGTTGTTTTAACCAAATTCGAAGTATCGACAGATTGGTTAATTCATTGGTGTTATTAATAGTAGGTCAGAGGTTCAAGCCCCACCG
>ML792317.1:90532-101788 GCA_009831015.1 Picea engelmannii | reverse complement strand
GCAAATGTTGGAACAGATATATATTGTTTAAACAATATAATATATGGTTAAAACAATATAGTATATGGTTAAAACAACTCCCACACAAAGTATGGGTTGAGCCCCCTCCACGTTGTATGGTGGTTACATGGTAGTGTAATAAGATCAAGGTCCAAGGGTCAAGGGCTTAGGCCCTTGACCCTTTGGCTACCCAAATGAACCTTTATATAACTTTATATATATTGCTTTCCATATAGTTATCAAGTGTCATGTGGTGGTGCATTGGTGTGGAGAGTTGTGTGAAGGCTTTGGTGGCTATGGAGGTTATGGAGTCGAACCCTGTTGAATCCAAAAATTTAACAACACATAACCAACATGGGCCAAAGAGGGGTTGCCACATGGTAGCCTCTCATTGTCTCTTCAATGCCACATATCATCACTTGATTGAACCAATTGTCTGCCACTTGTCATCATGCGAATGAACCACTTTCCCACTTGTAGTTGGAATGTACCTTTCCCAGTCAACTACCAATTAGGTGCCATGTGTCACCCCTGTAATGGTGACATGTGTCACCTCTTTTTTTTCCATTTACTTTGACTTTTTACCTAGTTGAATGGAACTTTGATCTCTTATATATTTTGCATACGATCTCCATTTGAGGCGTCATTGGAACGTTGACGACGATCTCTACACATTGATGGCGTTTTCAGAACGATTTGAAGCATTTGAATTTTGAGCATTTTTGAACCATTCTAGATCTCTGTGAATGTTTCATATATTTCTGGACCTCTATGAGCATTCCCTGATCCTCCTGGATCATAGTGCCACCGATAACAACAGTCAGGAAGACACTCTCTGCTACATGGGTAATCAGGTAGTATGGCTAAGGGTATGGTCTATCTTCCTTAGTTGGTTCCATGAGATATTGGGACGAGTACTACCGTTCGACCCTGCATGTATATCAGAGAGCCATAGCATAGGGAAAACCCTTGGGATGGAAACATAACATAAAATGAACATACACGATCTATTTTCGTGCAACCTTGCCTCATGCATTTTGGTTGAAAAATTACTACACATTTCTTCCCGTTAAGAATTTGGGCATTTTTCCACTACAGTATTATTTAGATCAGAGTATAACTTTGTAGTGTTTTGGGGCCTTCCTGCACCCTTAATTGATACCTATCCCATTGGATTCCTCTTTTCATCCTGATCGTAGTGATACCTATCATTTTTCATCCTTTTTTTCCTGTGGTCTCGGACCCCTCCTGGCCCCCTTATTTGGGACCTACCCCATTGGATTCCTCTTTTCACCCTAATCGTCGTGATACCCTTCACCTGTAACCCATTTTGTGTGTGGACCAACCTCCCCCCTTCCCATTCCCCCCTTTCACCATGATCCACACCTACAACCAAGACCTTGAATCACGCTTCAATACCTTATCATCTGATCTCTCCACGACCCAAAAGGAATTGTGACAAATCAATGCCAATATTTCCACCATCAATTCCTCCATGCATTCCACCATAGATTTGAAAACGGAAGCCCTGAAATAGGACATGATGAAGGACCTCTCTGCCCACATGAAAAACTAGCTTGAAACCTTTATTGTGCAGCTCTTCGCCAAACTGAATATTCCTGGAGGCCTTTCCTCATCTGACCAACCTTTGCACCCCAAAGGTGATACTTCCTCCACTTCCCATAATTTTCAGTCCAATCACTTTTAGCGTGCCCTGTGCTTTCCTAGAGTGGATGTCAACAAATTTGATGGCTGAAATCCCACGGGTTGGGTCACCGAAATGGAATAATTACCGATGAATTGGCCAAATTGTTAGGATATTTAAACACTTAGGAGTTAGTTAATATCTACTAGATCTAGTGTGTTTATTTAGTATGTATCAGTAAGCATCTGTAGTTAGGAAATCTAATTGTCACGATATGTTTCCGACATAGCGTGATCTGATGGTTCATATTCTCCTCAATCTTAACGACTACATTGATCCGTGGCTTAACACCTGATTGGTCCATGATATCTATTTAAATAGCATGGAGCGTCATTTTCCGATGATCGATTATGAGAAAATATCTTGTAAAATCTCTCTATAATATTTTTCTTTTGCATTAATAAACTGCTCCAAGTGGCCGCATTGGTTGGGGCCATGGATGTTTCCTCGTATGGGTTTTACCACGTCAAAAAATCCGTGTGTTGATCTCTGATCTGGTTGTGTAATTGGTTACTAAAGGTGTTCATCCTTTGTTGGAATACCTTTGTTGTCAAACATGGTATTAGAGCCCGTTTGAAGACTCGCTCCCATTGTAGATCGAGATCGTGAAGCCGAGTTGCATCATATCTAGTTTCTGCCATTTCAATACATTTCTGGGTTGAGAGGACTATTCCATTGCATCCGGAACGCTCATTTCAGTCAAGAACACTTTTCATTTCACTCAAAAAGGTTTATGTTTGCACAAGATACAACCATTTCAGTCAGATCCAGAGGTATAAAGTCTGAATACGTCCTTTTAAATTTTTTGTAGAGTATTATTTTGGTTTTATATTGTTTGTTTCCAGGTTGCTACCCTTTTAGTTCTATTTATTCTCTTTTCCCCCCGCCTTGTGCAATCTCGGAAAATCAGAAACAAATAGACAAAGGTACATTTTTCAGGTAAGCTAATCGAGATCTAACCCTTGTTGTCATCGAGAAGCAAATTTTTTTTCTTCTGTGAATTTTTTTTTTATAAGCTCGCTCTCCAAGGCCGTCTTCAACAACAATAACCCCAATCCTCCTTCTAAACAATACAATATGTTTTGCTAGCTCACTTGGTTAAAAGTTGCCTTATTAAGTAAGAGGTCTTGAGTTCATGTCTCTTTTGTTGTTTCTTTTTTTGAAAAGTTCATGCATCCATTGTAAAGTGTATTTCACTTCAAGTATAAAAGTGAATCACTATAAGTAGCTTTAATATTTTTTTTTTAAAGTTATTTATTTTGCATGCAACTTTATTTTATAAAGTAACTTCATTGTAAAAATGATCTCCGCTTCTTTTTATAAAATGGGTCACTTCATAAAACAACTTATTTGTAAAAGTGAGGTTATTTGGAGGGGTATCACCTCGTGGACCAACTTCTACTTGCCACGTGGCTCTTTGGTTACTGTTTATGCTTTTTTTTTAAAGGGCATAACTTTCACATCCGAAGTCCGTTTTCAGTGCTGTTTTTTTATAAACCTCCTAATTTTTCGAGATCTTTCCATCGAGATCATCAATTTCATTTTTTAAATCCATATTAAATGCATATTTAATATGGCTTCTTTTAGTGATCTCTTGCTTACCAACACCAAATAATTCCAATGGAAATCCCATATAGATGATTTATTAAGAAGTAAAGGCTTGTCCCAGATTACCTTGGGAAAGGAAAAAGAACCCATTGATGATGAAAATAAAGTCAAATAGTTTAATAGGAATGACAAAGCATGTGGATTGATCAAAATGTCTATCTCTCTTGATTTAAGGTTCCACCTTCAAGAATTTGATGACCTCGATGAAGCTTGAGAAAATTTTGAATATGTGTTTGGTAAACAAAATATAATTCGAGCACATCAGTTAGAAAATCAGATATTGACTTTATGTCCAAATAAATTTTCTTGCATTGAAGACTATCTATTTAAGTTTAAAACACTTAGAATTTTATGTTAAGAGTGTGACATAAAGTTGGAGGAAGAGCGTTGCATCTATATTATTCTTTCTTAGCTAGGTAGTGCATATTCTGTGTTTGTATCTACCTTTTATGCCATGAGAGAGGCTCTAGGGAAAGCTTATCAAAAACCCACTCTTGAGTCCTTTTGTGATGCTTTGATTAGAGAACAAGATAAGCTTGTACAACTTAGAGTGATCAACATCGCAGGTACATCCAACAAAGCCTTAGTAGCCCAGCAGAAAGATAAACCAAAGAATCACAAGAAGCAACATCTTTGCCACAACAACAAGAAAAACAAGGGTCCCAAACCCACTCAAACAGATTCAGCTCATAATGGCGACAAATGAGCAAAATCTAAAAATAAGAAGACTAACAAACATTGCAACTTTTCTGGGAAAGATGGTCATGATGAGTCCAAATGTTTCAAGAAGATGATAATGTTAGAAACAATGATGAAGAAACAAAACATCAATATTGATTCTTCTTCTTCTCATGGACATGCACTTTTTTCTTCTAGTTTCTCCTTTGATGAAACTTCTACTTCTTCTTCTGATGGGCGGCTTATTGACTCTAGAGCATCTTATCATATGGCTAAGGAGAAAGGCATATTTTCCACTCTAAATGAATGTAACACCAAGAAAATATTTTTTGGTGATGATAGATCTCTTAGTGTTGTAGGTTTTGGAAGAGTTCAGGTAGATAATGGTCATTTCAATGAGGTATTATGTGTTCCAAGTATTTTCTGTAACCTTCTATCAGTATATCAAATCACTCATTCAGGTGAAGGTAAAACCGTAGAGTTTTCACCTCACTAATTTTTAATCAAGGATATTAAATATCCTCAACATATTCTTGCAACTGGAATTGTTGATGATATTACTAGGTTGTACAAGTTTGACAACTTTGAGTCATCATATTTTCCATCAGTTTGGGTTTCTCATAGCGATGACTTGAGAAAACTTTAGCATGAACGGTTTGGTTATCTAAATTTTCTCTCATTGCAGCAACTATGTAATCAATAGATGGTGATTGGTCTTCCTCTTGTTTCATGTAGAGATGGTGTTTGTGCCAGTTGTGTTCTTGGAAACCATCATCGAGACAATTTTGACAAACGTGCCTCTTGGCACACCTCGGGCCCTTTGCAACTTGTTCACAATGACTTGTGTGGTCCACTTTCTTCTCCTTCTTTTTTTGGGTGCAAGTGTTTCTTAACTTTCATTAATTACTTTTCCAGACGTACTTGGGTTTAATTCTTAAAACTTAAGACAAAATTTTTGACAAGTTTCTGGCCTACAAAGCCCTTGTAGAAAAGAAATGTGAACATCAAATTCAAAGGTTAAGAACATATAACAAAGGTGAATATGTAAACAATGATTTTACAAGTTACTGCACTACACATGGCATCCAGATGCAACACATTGTTCCATATACACCACAACAAAATGGTGTTGCTGAGAGAAAGAACCACACATTAAAATAAATAACTAATTGTATGATCCAATCTAAGGGATTAAGTCTAAAGTATTGGGAGGAAGTTGTCAACTATGAAAATTACATAGTAAATCGCACTCCCACAAAGGCTCTTAAAAATATAACACCGGAAGAAGCATGGACTAAAATTAAACCTGATGTAAGTCACTTCCGTGTATTTGGCAATATAGCATGGGCTCACATTCCTGATGAGAAAAGGAAAACATTGCAGCCTAAACGTGAGAAGTGTATATTTGTTGGTTATTCTGAAGATGTCAAAGGTTACATACTTCTTCAACCACATTTTAATGAAATTATTGTTAGAATAGATGTTAAATTTTATGAAAATCTTTCGGTCTGCGAGCCTAATTCGACGATTATGCCTTCTTCGGCATGTGAGCTATCTTCGACATTTGTGCATTCCTCTGTTCCTATTTTTTTTTCTTCTTCAGATGATAATAGTGAGGATGAAAATACACCTCCACCTACTCACCTTCTTCCATATGAGTCCATTGAACTTGAACTAGCACCAACACCACTGCTTCCTAGATGGGTCCGTTCAACATGAGAAGCAACTAGTGATCTTGTCGGTGATCCTTTAGATTAGCATTAGAAACACTCATAGTTCCAGTGAGCCTCTTCTCTTTTGGCTCAAGTTTCAGAGACTCATGATCCAGATTTATTTGTAGAAGCTTCATGTCATCCAGATTGGGATACAACAATGAATGAAGAGTATCATTCTTTAAAGGAAAACAATACTTGAGATCTTGTACCTCTTTCGAAAGGAATAAAACGTGTTAGATGTAAATGGGTCTACAGAACTAAGTATGCATCATATGTAAGTGTTGAAAGACACAAGGCTTAGTTAGTTTCCAAAGAAGTTTCCCAAGTTGAAGGAATTGACTATAATGAAACATTTTCCCCTGTAGCCAAAATGAAATCCATCCACATTGTTCTTGCCCTTGCTGCTTCACATAAAAGGGAGGTCCACAAGATGGATGTTAAATCCACCTTCTTGCATGGGGATTTGCAAGAATAAATCTACATGGAACAACCTCTTGGATATGTCCAGGATGACTCTAGCCTTGTTTTTTGCCTTAATAAATCTCTTTATGGTCTTAATCAAGCTCCTCGAGTTTGCTATGCCAAAATGGAAAACTTTCTTATTGACACTAGATTTTCTAGATGTCATTATGATTCTAATGTCTATACCAAGAAAGTAGGAATCCATATCATAATACTTGTTCTTTATGTTGATGACATTATCCTTACTGGTAGTGACTCAAAACTTTTAAACCATATGAAAACCAACCTTAAGAAGAAATTTGAAATGACAAACTTAGGCTTTTTGCACTATTTCCTTGGCCTCCAAGTTTTGCAAACCAATGAAGGAATTTTTCTTTCCTAGTCTAAGTATGCTTGTAACATTCTTCGTCGTTTTCACATGGAATATTGTAAACCATCCCCTTCTCCCTTCCAGTCTGGAGTCAAGCTTGCTTCCACCTGTACTTCTCCCGAAGTTGATGCCACCTTGTACCATTAGTTAGTTGGTAGCCTCTTATACTTGAATCATACCCATCTTGATATTTCCTTTGTTCTTGGTCTTGTTTCCCGGTATATGAAAACACCCCATGAAATCCATTAGAAATAAGTTAAAAGGATACTTCGGTATGTACAGGGTATGGTTCAGTTCGAGATATATTACAGTTCAGGGGGGACTCCTTTATTGGTTGGTTTCACTGATTCATATTGGGTCAATGACCCTGATGATGAGAAGTCTACTACAGGTTATGTTTTCAGCCTTGGTTCAATACCTATCACTTGGGCCTGTAAGAAACAACATGCTATTCACTTTCTTTAGTAGAAGAAAGTACCGAGCAACAATAAATGAAATTTAGGAAGCCTTATGGCTTCGACAGATCCGTTTAGATTTTGGATTCTAGCAGCAACATCTGACCAGCCTTTGGTGCGACAATCAGAGTGCCATCAAGCTCGCAAAATACCCAGTTCAACATCAATGCATCAAACACATCGAGATACACATTCACTTCATCAGAAATCTCATTCATGATCAATTTATTGAAGTGCTCTTTTTCCCTACATAAAATAAAGTTGTAGACATTTTCACAAAGTCTCTTACAGAAGCGAAGTTTTCCAAACTTTGATCTATGTTAGGAGTTTAGGAAGTTTTCATTAAGGGGGAATAGGCTCTAATGCCTCCTTTCTTCTCCTATTGTGTCACAATTGTAAATCCTTCACTCCTATCCCAAGTTGTTCTTAAGGGGGGATGTTAGGATATTTAGACACTTAGGAGTTAGTTAATATCTACTTGGTCTAATGTGTCATTAGGTAAAAGTGTGTTTCTTAGTGTGTTTCTTTAGTATGCATTTATAGTTAGAAAATATGACTGTCACGATATGTTCTTGACATAGAGTGATCTGACGGTTCATATTCTCCTTGATCTTAATAGATACATTGATATGTGGCTTAACACTCTATTGGTCCATGATCTCTATTTAAAGAGCATGGAGGGTCATTTGTCGATGATTGATTGTGAGAAACTCTCTTATAAAATCTCTATGTAATCTTTTTCTTTTGCATTAATAAACTTCTCCAAGTGGCTGAATTGACTGGGGCCATGGATGTTTCCCCGTAGGGGTTTTACCTCGTCAAAACATCGATGTGTTGATCTTTGATCTGGTTGTGTGAGTGGTTACTGAAGGTGTTCATCCTCTATTGGAATACCTATGTTTCTGAACACAAACTCTGTTTGGTCTTCTCCATTTGGATCTTGAACATTGGAAATGGTGTAAAAAGTCACGCCAAGAGTATGTGGCTTGGACACAGTTTGTTGCATATATTTATGACCGATTTGACACTGACACCCATAATTTAGGTCGTTTAAGTTGAAGAAAACTAGCATAGCAGAAGATTTTATAGCTACGTTTGAGAAATTGGATTTCAGAATGAAGGGCATGACAGATGCTTTTTTTAGGGAATGCTTTATAAGTGGCCTCTAGGATGAAATATGTTCCCATTCCCTCATGGATCATCCCCATACTTGGTTGGAAGTTACTAAAATGGAAAAGGAAGCAAAACAAGTAGTCTCATCCCAAACCATAAAAACACCCTTTATTCCTCACCCTAAACGCACCCTTCCCTCCCCTCCTTACACTCCCCTCAAGATCCAAAAATTGACTCGAGACGAAATGGTTGAATGCCAACCTAAGGGTCTTTGTTATAATTGTTATGACAAGTGTTTTCTGGGAACACATGTAAGGAACACAATATTTTTATGGCTATGTATGAGGATGTTTCTGAAGAAGAGGTCGATGTTTCCCATGTAGCTGAGCTACCCCCACCAGTTGATCATCCCTCTGATCCACCAAAAGTTGAACCATTGATTTCCATAAATCGCTTATTGGTTTTGATTCTCCCCAAGCCCTCAATTTAATTGGCTACATTAAGAACTGTAAATTCTTATTTCTATTTGGCAGTGGTAGCACCCATAATTTTATTCATCACTGCATTGCCCAAGAAGTCAATTTCTATATTCGTCCAGTAAATGATTTCCAAATCACAATTGCCAATGGGGGTTCCATGAAATGTGGAGGGCATTGTGAAAATGTGCGCCTACAAATTGGTTAGTATTGTTGAGGAAAATGTATGAGGAACCTTACTCAAGCATTTCCAGATCTTACTGAGGTAAGGAAAGATATTTGAGAATGTTACCTGAGGTTCATAACCTTAAAATAAAAGAAACAATCACTTAATCCACAAGTATTAATTACAAGGGACCAATGGTGGTTATATATATGTGTGTGTGTGTGAAAAATAAATAAACTAAGAAAGAAATTACATGAGTATGTACATGGATAAGAGACAAGGATAAAATAAAAATTTGAACCAAATCATCAAAATACACATGTGCGACTGAAATAAAAAATCTGATTTTTATATTGATTTCATTCTGAGATACAATGCTGAATTCTCTTTACAAACCCCTACGAGGGTAGGGACTAAATTCATATTTATAAGCCTCCGATGGGCACCATACAAAAAGACTCTGACAACAAAAGAAAACTGAAGCTAAAGATCTGGATCAACTTGCCACAAATTGTTGTCACTTGAATCTGCAAAATATTCTTTATCAATCATGAAATTTAATTCATAAACAAACAAGAACATAGAGACTGCCAAAGATAAATCATATAGCTTTAAAGACAAGCTGATAAAACATATGATTCAGTTTTGAATCCCGTTACCTTCAATAAGACCCTGTTGTCATCAAGATGGTTAAGCCTTCTAGTAAACTCGGAATGAATGAAGAATGTAAGTATCTCACAATTAAAGAGAAAACCTTATAAAAAAAGTTCTCCTTTCATTCTCTCTTACCACTTTGTCTCTTCATTTCATTGAGCTTTTATTCTTTGCCAATAAGTTATGGTAGTTCAACTACCTTTCTTTTGTTAGGATTAATCAACTTAACTAATTAGTTGAGACAAATAATTAATATTATAAAAGTAAGGGTTCCTCCAGATGGGGTGACATTAGATACGACGGGTGGTTGGCTAGACGAGAGGACACATGGCCACATCTCTCACCACCTTTAACTAGTGCAACTTGCACTCACCTCCACCATTAAACCATGCTTTTAATACCTCAACCGAAGCACCTCTGCATTCATTTGAACTCAAACCTGTTTAATCATATTGTGCTCCAGTTCGTGGGATAAATAATGGCTATGGGTTGGTTGAAGGCCCAGTCCCATCATCTTTCCGAGTTCAACGGATTTAGGCCAATGATGAGGAATGCCATGGCTCATTCGATCCCTTGAACTCCCGAGTCTTGGCCTCCTCCTGCAAACTATTTAGTTCTTTTCCTCTAGCTTGATTTTCCTTGGCTCTCTTGGCCCTCTGTGCCCAGTGCTCTTCCTTCGGTCAACTATTTCTTTTGGATCTGGTTCAATTCCTGTCCTTTGAATAACAATTCTCACACACTCCTTCTTTGGTTTTCGATGTTTTTCCTAATGCCGTGACTTTGAGGTAAATCAAAATGGGGGGAAGCCTGGTATGCTGCAAGAGGAAGAGGTTTGAGAGGACGAGGCAGGAAGGCTCTTCCAAGCTTGCCTCCAAACCTTGCGCATGCCTCCACCCCAAAGCGCCCCCTTTCTTCTTCTTGTGTCATCTCCACGAACCCTTCTCTCCAATGGGCCACTACTCTAGGTATGCCTCCTCTATCTTCTCCTTACGCCCGTCGAATCGAATGCTTTGACAACCAGGGAAACTCCCTGGGCTTCACACCAAAGCTCAACCCATCTCCCCCCACCAGCCTCTGCCTCCCCCTCCTCCACCTTCCGCTCCCCCCATTCCGTCAGTCCCTTTCTCTTATTTTTCCTCTCCTATCCCCTCTCCCGACTCCCCCACCTCATCCTCTAATTTACCTCCACCCCCTCCACCCTCTCCTGTTTGCACCCGCTGCGCTGAGAAGGAAGCTCTCAAGAACTCTTTGGACGCCATTAAGAGAGTAATTGAGGATGTCAAAGGAACCATCAATGAGATGCATCACAGAGAAGAAGAACAAACTCGTCATGAGGAACACTTGATGACTCTTCTACATGATCTCAGGAAATTTATTTCGAACATAGGTGCGCTAAGCAAGGACACCACACAAGATCGAGGGCACGAGCAGAGGCTCGACCTCGGCTTAGGATAACTTCTTCTTGCTTAGGTTTCCCATGTTTTTATGCATCCAAATAGTATATCTCACAAGTTCTCTGCCCTGCGCGGCTTCTCAGTTCTAGGAATTTACAGTTTTAGCTCATTTTAGTTTTGTGTTTTCGGTATGGACAATCTAGCAGAAAGTATATTCGCCCTGCGTGGCACACTAGATCTAGTTTTGTACATTTCAGGTTTATTACAATTTTTCAAGTTTTGCATGACTACTGTGAAGTTTAATGGCCATATGGAAGCATTGGTTTCCCACCAGGGAAATTCTGCCACAACCTCTTGGGATAGCATGAAAACTGTAACTCTTACAAATTCTAACTTATATATATATATATATATATATATATATATATATATATATATATATATATATATATATATATAT
>ML792317.1:67984-80850 GCA_009831015.1 Picea engelmannii | reverse complement strand
GGTTGTATTACAATAAGCCAATTAGAGGTTCTTCCATTTATCAAGTAATCATGTAAGAGAAAACACTGTTGTAAATGAGTGTACAGTAAGGGTCCACCAGAAATGAAATGTCAAATACTATTCAAAGAAGGGTATGCAAATCACAAGTATTGATGTACAAAACGTTCATCTTTATTCAATGCTCATGGAGTATCAATGTGTATTAATGATAAAAAAATGTACTCAACAGCACATTTAAAACCAATAGAGATTGATGTGAAAACCGTTGCAATGGAATTTATCAGTAAATGCTACTATATAAATCCTTCAGGTTGCAAGCATAAGCGTTTAAACTAAATGATGTATTCGCGGACTGTGATTGTAATTACAAGATCAGTCTTTAGGATGGCAACAAATAAATTATACAACAATGATCCTGTAGGTTACCCTAGACACTTGGTTAGTGACGTGGGCTAAAAAAATATTTTAAATTCTTCCCCGGAGATGATGTTAAACCCTTGATGTAATAACACTCACAGAATCGGCCCTTTTATTTATCAAATAATGGAAAATTACACAAATTTGAGAAGTCATTGGGCCAGGTCGATGATTTTTTGAGTACAACTAAAAATGTGATAGATGGTCATTATCTTAAACGTTTTCACAAACAATGGAGAACAGACCAATGCTACAAAAAACCCATATTTCTGCAGTGTGGACAACTTATTTGTGACAGTAGATGATTATGAGATACGTGAGGCCTTTAGGAGGGTTGATGGAGTATTCAAGGGGAATATCGAATCCCTGAGACAGTCTGGAATACTGAAAAAAATTCCAACGTTGCAAAGAAGTGAACCAAGACACCAATTATTAAGACAAATCTGGAGTTATGGACCTTAAATGAAAATTTAAACAGAGGTCAGAAGAAGTGATGTTTTGCCTCTTGCATTAGATCGTTGGAAGAGTTTGGGCTTGTGTTTGATAGCTGGAATGACCTGGGTAAGAAATAACCATCAACAAACCTTGGGGACGAATGCTATATCACAATTATTTCTTATATAAACACTGTAAAATTTGACAATTGGATGGACGATTATGACAGTAGACAAATGAGGTGACGTCGTCCAGGGGTTTAAGAGAAATCGTTGGATATATATATGAGTTAGATTGATGGCTGGAAAGGCTGAGGGCAAGAAAACCTTGAAGCGTTGTCTATGAGGGATAGTAGACAACTCCAATCTACACCTCAAAGTATTAAAAAAACTGTAAAAATAGAGACAACAAATAAGGTTTTCCAAGTTATGATATTGAGGCTGCATTGAGATAAGTTAGATTTGAGACACATCAGACTAACCTTAGGGTTTGATAGGGAAAGATAAACCACAAAAATTTACCTGTCAAATCCTTAAAAATTAGTTGGCTTATAGTCATGGATAAAATTCGGCCAGTAAGAAAATCATGGAAAATCTTACTAAAAAAAGGGGGAAAATCATGGAAAATTTTACAATCAAGCTCAAGAAAAAAAAATGGGGATAAAATTTTAGTTGGGTTGAGTTGATTGGAAAATAAGTGATCATACCTACCTATCCTTGTGTGATGGGCTCAATTTTTAATTTTTGATGATCAATTAATTCCGTGAAGCTACTAAGTTCCCCACACCAGTAAATAAGCAAGAAAAAAATTCAAACTATGGCATAGGGTTTGAAAACTTTCTCATGGAGGGAAAAAACAGATGCATGAATTAAACCAAGAAAGAAATGCAGAAAATCAGTTTATTCTATGTGGAAGACCAATCCCTAAGGATCAAACTTTAAGAACATAAAAGTAAGCTAACCATAAACAGTTAACAAATAGGATGATAACCAAACCATTTTTGGATTTGTTCCCTAACACACCTTCAGCTCATTTAGAATCCTCTCCTAGCCCTTACCATGGTTTTAACATGAAAAAATTCACCAAAGATAAAACACGCCAACACAATTTCAAACAACCTTTACAAAACCTTGTGTCAGCTCAATACCATGAGCTAAAAACCACTTTCTCCAACAAACCATGATAAAGGCAATAATAAAATAATACATTGAAAATGTGCTCATATAATAAAATAATATTCCCCCTTTAGAAAGGGTCAAAGGTACAGCGAGGAAGAGGACCCCTTTTGGAAGGAATCACTTGGTCAAATAATCCAACTTCTAGCTCCTCAAAGGAATATTCAATGTACAAGTGGCATACTGGATAAGTTGTCCCTTCAAAGTGGTGATAAATGATATGTGTAAGCTCAAAGAGGGGAGCACTACACAAACATATGTCCAATAACATTCCAAAGTGTAATATCCACCTATAATGATGGGTCTAACCTCTTAGTAGATCATTAATTTGTAACACCCGGTGACCATTTCTTAGCAAGCATAACAATGCTTAATTAATTTTAACACTTTCTTAAGTCTTACCTAGGGGAACATTGTTAACCGAGTTATACATTTGTGTATCTATGAGACCATTTACTATTTCTTGAAACACAATCTTTCCCCTGGATAGACCATATCACCAAGAAAGACCATATACCAAAATGGAAGAAAAACAAATGAAACTCTTTCAAATGATCTTAGGGTATAATTGAAAATAAAGTTTTCACTTTGTACATGTCAAATCATATATTAGTAATTTCATTCAATCTTTGAAAGAGTAGCAATAGTTTCTAACTTCCAATTTTTGGATTAGGAGATTTAGATAATCCTCATGAATATGTTCGAATATTCCTCCATACTCTATCTCACTATTTCTTAAGGGCTTTTCCAGGAGGGTTTAGTTGATCTATCTATGATTTATGTTCTTTCCTTCTTGTTTTTTCTCTTTTGTTCCAATAAACATATTGATCAATCTTGATCCAAAAGAGAAGCAATTTCTAATTTATCAGGATATATAAATCCACTATATAGATAGGTAGATCTTGATCATGTTTATGAATTAATGGAAATGTGCAAAATATCTATTGGCAAACTTGTGAATCCACTAACAAGTTTTCATTCGGTTTTGGCATAAAATCTTCCATAGTGGTTTGGTTTTGGTGGTGCAACATCCACCCTAGCTAGACTAAGAGGAGGAGATCTATACGTGATCTTCACTTGGGCTTCACCGTGTGGTTCTACTTCAACATGGAGGTGTAGCGAATTGGAGAGGAGATCTGTGGGGCATTCTTGGGGGGCCGATTCATCTCTTTTGCAAGGCCGTGAGGGTCTTGTTGGCATCTTGGGAGGCCCATTGGGGTTTCTTAGAGGGCTTGAACATCTTCTATTTATAGGGTCGTGGGGCTATTCAACCATAGAGGAGTCGTGGAGGCATTGGAGGTGGGCCATGTGGCCTATTCTGGCATTTGAGGGTTTGATCTCCCTTTTGGAGGTTCAATTTTGGCTTGAGGAGGTAGAGAGAGACCCTTGTAGCTGGGGCAACATCATTCTTGGAGTTCAGCTTTTCTGTAGTTTGGAGGAGGATGCACCATCTCTTAAGGTGGTCATGACATCTTCCAAGTTTTTAGTTTGAGCATTGTGTGTTTTAGTTGATGTATTGTAGCTGCCATAACAACCATTAGAGACTTATTATTGCTGCATTTGGAGTTCCATTCATAATAAAAATACTCCATGTTGTGTCTTCTATTTCATGTGTACTTGGATTCCATGCAATATGTTTGACAAAATCCTATGAGTTGTATGTATGCAAACTATTTGTAGAAAGTTTTCAATCAAGTCTTTGGAATAAAGACATATCTAATGCAAATTGTTTGATAAAAGAACACAACCAAAAACAACATAAATGCACAACAAACATAATATCATTATACATGAATCAAATCCTAAGAAAAATCCACATTTCCTAAGTTTTTTAGGTGAAAGATAGGTGATTAATGTGTCTTAGTGACGAAAGGGGAAGGGGAATGATCCATTTGATGACCCTTAAAGTATTAGACATGCATGGGTCATATTTTTTTTTCACTTTTTATGCTTCTAGATTTATTTTGGCTAGGAATTTTTTATTATAGCCTTCTAGAGGTAGCTTTTCATCGAGTTACCTTCCTCAACCTTGTTTTTACTACCCCTTTAGCCTTTTTCTTTAGATTCTCACCTTATTGAACGAGTCCCTATTCTTTAGATTTTCTTTAGACAACCAAGGATTAAGGGCATTGGCCCTTTTAGTGAGGGGCATTGCTCAAGTTTTATTTTTCTTGGCTTTTTAAACTTCTTTCTCTTTACCTCTTAACCTTTTGTGGCTTTGTTTTATTCGAGATTTTAACTTTGACCTTTCATTTTGACCTTTGAGAAGTCATACACGACGTGATGAAATTATTATTTTTGGATGGAAACAAATGATACTAGGGAGATGGAAAGTGAATAGTATGGTTAGGATATGTATGGTGCTATCTAGTCTAAACACCCAGTAGTACACGTTATCCTAGGAAAAGACACACTTCTAACAGAAAAAATATTCCCCAAGGTAATACGACGCAAGCGATAAAATTATGTATGTTATGAAATGCTAATCAAAAATCATAAATTAATCACAACTTCAAGACATGCGAGGAGGTTATATTATCATGTTTAAGTAAGTATTATACAAGAAATGTCAATGAAGCAAACTAGACCATCAAAGTGTATCTGACATCTAAAGATTTGGTCTGAATTGAGCTATATCATGGTTGAGCTAGTACGATCATGTCTCAAATGGGGAAAATGAAGGAAACTATCTGGATTTGATGAAGAGATGCATGATATCTCATGCAATCAACTACATAACACCTTTGTGAAGGTATTCAAAGGTACTTACCCATAAGAGGATAACGTGTAGCACCCTTTTTTTTATTATTTAAAATTACCACTTTTACAACCATGAACTTAACAACCTCCTAATGTTTCCAACAAAAACCTTAGAACCGACCCCCAAATCGAAAAGTTATGCTAACAACAACATGATTTTTTAAAGTTAAAACTACAACCTCTTCGAAACCATGGAATTAACAACCAATACCATTGCAACCAAACAATTAAGATAAACCTTCAATCGAAAAATGGTGTTCCAAGTAGCACCCCCTTTTTTCCAAGGATGAAATTACAACATTTTTAAAATTGTGGTCTTGACAATTGATACCATTACAACCAAAATTTTAAAATCAACCCCCCAAAATTGAAAAAGAGTTTTATCAGTAACATCCTCTTTCTTTCAAGCTTAAAATTGCAGCATTTTATCAACCAGAACCTAAATACTCAGTACTATTCTAAAAAAAATCATAAAGAACTAAATAAAAATATAAGAAAAAGGGTTAAAAAGAGAAAAAAAAAATGCAAATGATGAAGGATAAACCCATTATTGTATAGTTTCTACAAAGTCTTATGTTTCCTCTCTTTTACTCACAATATCCCCCTCCGTTTCTCTGCTAAAGTGTGGAACAATAAATCAATACAACCAAAATGGAACCTCTTCATTTCCTAGTAGCCCAATATTTAATATGTATTGATAGTTGTCTAAGGTTAGGGTTAGGATTTTTCCATGTGGCAATTCTCAATTAGGCTTAAGACTTTGAACCCTCTAGAATCTTCTTGAAATTCCACACCTGACTAGCTTCACATGTGTGATTAACATGAGATAATATGACATCTTCTCGATACCATGGTGGTCAAAATCATAGATCAATTTGCAAAAAGCATAACTTCCTCATACATACTCCAATTGAGATGATCTTTGTGCCATTGGAAAACTCTCAAAATGTAGAATAACATCAAAGTACTGGGGACTTTGTTTGCGAAGTTTTGGCCCCCAAAATGGCCATTTAATGCCCCAAATGAGTTTCAAAAGTTTCAAGACCCCAAATCACCAAAATAAATCCTACCCCTAATATGGGCCCTTCATGTCTATAGCTCCAATTTTCCACCGCGAAAGTACCAAAATAGATGACACATTATATCAAGATCCATTTCAAATTACTACACAAGGACCAAAGATTATTTTAAAAAATATTAAAAAATAAATATGTAAATAAAAACATATTAAAATCAAATTTAAAAATAAAATTAAAAACGAAAACAAAATTAGAAACATGAAAATGATTGAATTTTTTTGTGGGGGGTGATTCCTGGAATCAACCTCCTTCCCACGCTCTTACTTCCCATAATTCCTTTAAGCGATGGGTGGGAGGAGGGGCAGGGTAGTGCATGAGCAACTTGTTTTTTTTTTCTTTTTCTTTTGTGGGATAGAGAAATTTCACCCACACCCCCCTCTCCATCGACCCCCAATTTTGTTCTCTTTTTGTGTTTTCTCTTTTGAGTTTTTGATGTTTTTTTTTAATTTTTTTTTAATTTTGTGTTAATTTTTTTTTAAAGTAAAAAAGGGTGTTTCCTATTATTGTGCTATTATAGTACAAAAATGCCACGTGTCATCATTCTGCCACCTATTCCGCCAAATTAGCAGAAACTGGAACATGTGGAAGAATTTGATACTGTTAGTCCAAAGTGCTATCTAACATCTGCCCTACCAAACAAAAACCAGAGCAGGTGGCAGATTCATGTTCTTACAGAACTGTTCTAGAATCCTAAGACAATCTAGCAAATGAGAAAATAAGACAAAATTGTAAAACTATGTCATCCCAGTACAAATATCTGGGTGAGAATTGTGCAAGGAACCCATTGCAGAGAACCAAAAGTTAACCATTAGCACCTTGGGGTATGTCATTCGGAGATCCGATGAGAGGGTCATCCCTGGGATGGAGCACAAAAGGCTTTGTGCAGGTCGAGCAACACTGGTTAGTAGGTGCATTCAAAAATGTGTCATACATCATGTCGATCCACTGAATCATGAGGGTGTCCTGGTGGAGTTGGTCTTCCATTTGGCTCCTTAGCTCAAATATGAGCTCTAGCTGCTATGGGTTGAAGAGAGGAGGCAGAGCATGGCATAATTCAGGGATTGCAGAGAGCAGTGGAGGTGCCAAGACTGGGTGCCCCCCCCATTCGGTGCCCCTATCCTCTAGCTCAATTCCAATGTCCTCTGCCTTGGCTGTCTCCACTGCTTCCTTGCATCTGCTAATGGTGTCCTGGGATGAAAAACTTGAGTCTAAGTGGAGCAATTCCCTTGGAAATTCCTCCTCAATGATGCAGGTGGCACCTTCCATGGAAGCCTGGGTGCTAATACTCACTGTATTGTGGTTGGGGAGATGAAAGTCATCTGGAATTGTGAAGAGGAGGGATTCCGAAAGAACCTAGATGGGTTCCTCCTGAATCACCTCCTCAACATACACCATCGGTGGAGTCCTTGGCCTCTTCGTGTGATGAGTTCGGGATATGGACAAGGCTCGTTCTAACTGCTACACCTGTCTTTATCGGGTGTTATAACTATACTAGGCTGAGCCACACCTCGACTTACCCCTCTCCCACGACATGGCTAGGCCAGGAGGGCTAAGAATTCTCTGAGTAACTATGAGGAAGACCCACTTCTCATAGGTCCCTTTCGTAGAACAAGCAGAGTGGTAGAGCGTGAGGGAGAAGTGATTCCAACCAGCATCGAGCATGAGAGTTAACCTTTGGGTTGACATGACTCCTGTACTCGCCCGATCTCTGCATTTAAACCTTAGATCTTCCATTATCCTAACTCTCGAGAGCTATCCTTCCATCCTCTGCGGGTAGTAATGGTCGCCCTTAATTCAAGACTAAAGTGAAGGGCAACAACCTGCCATGTTTATGTCCTGAGGCCTGGGTAGGCTACGTGGCCTCCCATTTACATGTGGCACCCTATCCGGGATAATTTTGTGTTAAATTGTTCTCCACCCACCCCCAATTTTGTTTCTCTTTTGAGTTTTTTTTAATTTCGTGTTAAATTGTTTTTTAATATTTAGTTTGAAATGCCTTTTTATTTGTGGTGGGAGGGGTGGTTCAATTTTTTAAAGGACATAGGAGATCAAATGGGTCTTTTTATTATTTATTGTTTTCATTTTTTTTTAAATTATGTTCTTTTTATTTATTTTTCATGTAAAATGTATTTTAAAAAGTTTGTTTTTCCCTTTGTTTAGGTTTTTTTTCCTTCTATTTTTATTTATTTTTCAGTTTGTTTTTTTTGTTTTTACTTTTTGATGATTTTATTTGCAATAATACTAAACATTCAGGCAACGGTTTCTAAAATGTTGCAACCTTAAGTTCCCTCCCACCTCCCAAAAAAGGGGGTGCTACTACTAATAACACATATTTTCGATTCGAGAGTTGATTTTAAGATTTTGGTTGTAAGGATATCAATTGTCAAGGTTACAATTTAAAAAAAGTTACAATTTTAGTTCCAAAAATAAAATATGGTTCTACTCAGAGCACCACTTTTTGATTCAATGATTGATTTTAATTGTTTGGTTGCAACGGTACTAATTGTTAAGTCCATGATTTCAAAGAAGCTGTAATTTTAACCCTGAAAAAAATAAGGGTGCTACCATTAGCACCACTTTTTGATTTGAGGGTTGATTTAAGGGTTTTGTTAGCAATATTATAGGGTTTTCAAGGCCATGGTTGAAAAATGTGGTAATTTTAAGGTTGGAAAAAATGATGCTATTGATCACACCTATTTTCAAATGGGGGTAAAAACAATGACTAAATGCAACATCTAAAAAAACAAGAACTCTAGATGGTTCTTGTTAAGTAGGTAACTATGTTAATAAACTCATAAAAAAAAAGATAAAACAATAAACCACACAATACACACAATGAACACGAGATATTCACTAGAAACCCCAATATGGAAAAACCAAGCCAAAAGGTGAAAAATATGCCTTGATTTAATCTTATCAAGTATGAAATGAAAATACAAAGAAATATGAACTCATTACTATATGGTTTCTACAAGGTTTTCTATTTCCTCTTTTCTACTCACAAGATCCCACTATTTCCTCTTTTTCTTCTCACATGTTGTCTCCTTGGATCCAAGTCGGTGTAGTGAATGTTTCTTTTTTTCCGATGATGATGGCGAAGTGTGGTCAAATGGAGGTGCTATGTGGGTTGTGCTATGCATCGAGTTCTCAGGACTCCATTTCTGCTACCTATGGGCCTCGAGACTGTAGAAATTTTAATACAAATTATGTATTTCCTGGATTCTCCCGATCTAACAATTATATGCCACTGTTAAATACATAATCGCTTATACTAATATTCTTGCGGAATTTAAAACACAATCGCCAATTTCAATATCAAGAAGAAATATCAATCACACATAACACAAATGTTTTACCAGTAAATCATAAAACTAAGAACCCCACTATCATATATTATGTATATATCATGGATCATGAAACAATCTCATACAAAACTCTAATCCAAGAGCTCTCAGTACAATATACAATCATCTCACACTGTCATACAAAAATTGACAAATTCATGTGCCAATTTACTATTTCTAGACATCCCGCCTCCTCTGCACAAATCGTTGCTAATGGAAATCCTTGCAATGAATGAATTCCTCTTGCCTAGGCCATGCAATCCTCATGGGCACATTCAATGTGTGTGTGGTTGCATGAGTGCACTCACTAATGCCACAATTGATAGTCAAAATGTCCCTTTCACTTGTTATATCAACTGGGTCTCCACTGGATCTGACATGCATGTAGTTAACAATGGTAAATCTTTAGTTGCATGTGAGATCACTGATTGTTAATTAATTAATAATTAATTCACCGATCTCTCACTAGTGTAAGTTCAGTTACAACTAGTTCAACTGAGATTAACTCACTTAACTGAGTTAAACTACTTCACAACTCACATAACTACACATATAACTCTGTTACAACTTCAAATCACTCAGTTACAACTAATTCGACTTGCATGTCCCACCAATCAACCTTTGAACTTGAATTTCCTATAACTAACTGATTTTCCACTTCAGTTAACTATTTCCAAGTGCTCATTGAGAATACATTAATATTTATTGTTCAACTATTATTAAGGGATAATAATAGTCGACATACATCTATAAATAGAATCTTCTCACCATCTATAAATATAATTTTCTCATTATCTAAAAATAGACTTCCACCTAAAAATAGCCCGAGGCTCCATCCTAGTGTAGGTGCATAATTTTCACTAGGATCTTCTTGTTGAATCTCAACACTCTCTCTCAACAAGAAAGGGATTATCCTTCACCCCGATCCCATCTCTATGGTATTCGAATTTTCTCCTGGTGAGCGCCTTCGTCAGAATGTTTGCATCATGATCTTTCATAGGAATGTACTGAAGCAACATGATCTTCCGCTGCACACAATATCTGATATGATGATACCGAATATCTATATGCTTAGATCTATCATGAAACAAAGGATTAATTGAGAGTTTAATGCAACTCTGATTATCACAATGAATCACTGTCAGATCTAAATGAGAACCAAACAAACCAACCAAGATCTTTCTCATCCAGATAGCCTCACATGCATCTTGACTCACTGCCATGTATTCTGCTTCTGCTGAATTGAGTGCCACAGATCTTTGTTTCCTGTTGTACCAAGAAAAAAATGTAGATCCGATACTAAAGATCCCCCTTGATGTGCTCTTTCTGTCCGTTGGGCTTCCCACCCAATATGCATCCGTGAAGCCATGCAACTTCACTTCATCTGTCTCTCTGTAACATAATTCATACTCATATGTTCCCCTTAGGTATCTCAGGACATGATTACCCACCTTCCAAAAGATCTTGGTAGGCTTAACCATCGCTTGACTCAGCTGGTTAACCGCATAACAAATGTTTGGTCTCGTGTTCACTAGATACATTAGTGAACCCACTAACTGTCGATAGACAGTAGCATCCACTACCTCTCCAGAAGTAGCATTCTCTTTCCTCCAGTTTCCTAGAAGAGGAGTATCCATGGGTTTGCATCCCTCCATGTGAAACTTACACAATATCTCCCTTGCATACTTTCCTTGAGACACAAAAAGTTCACCTTCTCGCTGCCATATTTCCAATCCAAGGAAATAATGAAGAAGGCCCATATCCTTCATCTCAAACTCCTTTTCAAGGTCCTCCTTACATGAGTGTATCAGTTTCTCATCACCAATCAATATTAAATCATCAACATAAAGAACAATGATTAAAATATTACCCTTGTAGATCCATCTCAAACCTACCATTGATTTGTCAAACAGTCTTGGGACAATTTCCCATGCACTATTTTTGACAATGGAGTCATTCTCCTCCACCATTGCATCAATCCAAGTGGTATCCTGCAATTCTTCCTGAAAGGAAGATGGTTCAGTCACAATACATTTTCTCATGAGAGCCATGTATCCAGTAAATCGATCAGGAGATTGTCTCTATCTTCTCTATGAAGTAGGGGATCCTACATTCTGTGCAACATCTAGTCTCAATCTATTAGCTTTTGTGGTGAGATTTCTTCCATTTCTAATGGATGGATTTGCATGAGTGGCTTCCTCCACTCCATGAAACTCCTCATGTGGCTGATCCACATCTTGAGACTCATTCTTGGGAACCAACAGTTCCTCCTCTGCATGTAATTCTAGCTCCCTCTCAAGCGACAACTGCATGGCTTTCCCCTGATCGAATTTTATATCCCGTCGCATAACAGTCATCTTACTGTTAGGAAAATACACATGATAATTATGGGGTGTTTATGTGTACCCCAAAAATATCCCAACTTCAGCAGTCAACTCTAGCTTCTTCCTAGCGTTCTTGGCCACATGCACATAAACAGATGAGCCAAAAATCTTAAAATGAGAAACATCAGGTTTCTTACCAGTGAAAGCTTCTTCAGGTGTACTCATGCCAAGTACTCTATGAGGACAATGGTTTTTCACATAAACCGCAATGTTGCATGATTCCACCCACAAATTCATTGGTAGGCCCTGATCATGCAACATCGCTCGTGCTGCACCCATGATCGTTCTGTTCTTCCTCTCTGTGACCCCATTTTGTTGTGGGTTATAAGGCACTATGAGTTCTCTTCAAATT
Organism: Picea engelmannii; assembly: GCA_009831015.1. Classification (NCBI taxonomy): domain Eukaryota; kingdom Viridiplantae; phylum Streptophyta; class Pinopsida; order Pinales; family Pinaceae; genus Picea; species Picea engelmannii. Next base: position 68,904 of record ML792317.1, on the reverse strand, counting down.
CCTTCTTTGCTACATAATTCTTTGAATTCGTTAGAGATGTATTCTCCACCATTATCACTCCTCAGATCCTTCACTTGCTTCCCCGACTCTTTCTCCACCAATGCTTTAAACTCAAAGAACTTTGAGAATGTTTGATCCTTATTCTGCATGAAGAAGATCCAACATTTATGAGAAAATTCATCAAAAAAAATAACATAATACTTATGTTTTTCTGTTGAAGCAACCGAGAATGGTCCACACACGTCTGTGTGAATTCTCTCCAGGATCACCGAAGAACAGTTCTCCTTTTCATGAAAGGTGGACTTTACATACTTTCCCATGGTTCAACCCTTGCACTGATCTAACTGAGCAAGTGTTCCCATTGGAAGTCCAATAGATATTTGTTGCATGATTTTCAAGGCTCCATGATGAAGATGGCCAAATCGCTTGTGCCATAATTCTCCCTCATCTCAACTCACAATTTTTTATGCCTTGCCCATCATGGAAGTGGAACCATCTACCTCCATCTTGTAGATATTATTAACTCAAATCCCTATCTTCTCGACTTGACCTGTTGTTTTATGTTGCAGGAAAGCTTTTCCATCGCTGAAAACAACGTCATAGCCTCTGTCCCCCAACATTGCGACTGAGACCAAGTTTTTCTTCATACCTGGAACATGCATAACATATTTCAATTGAAATGGTTTACTTGACTCCCTATGAAAGGTAATGGTACCAATTCTAGTCGCACTGTATCATCCATCGTCGCCCATCTCTATATTCATTTTGAGATCTCTCTCCTCCAAGTCACTGAAAAGCTACTTATCTCCTATCATGTGGAAGGAAGCGCCACTATCCAAATACCACATCGATCCTAATGCACTTGACACCATGCATGTGATCAAGGAGAAGTCAAGTTCAAATTGCGAGGCAAGGGCCTC
>ML792317.1:44234-54384 GCA_009831015.1 Picea engelmannii | reverse complement strand
CATATGGTGTGAATTTCCCATGGAGGCTTGAGACAATGTGGTCTAGAAAATCCACCCGTCGATGATCGGACTAGCTACAGAGAGTAGAGGCTTCAGGACTAGAGGTGAGAACTTATCCTTTTCTTTGGTCCAAGTAAAGTGAGTTTTTGATTGGAAAGGATAAGAAAACCCACCCTCCCTAGATCCTTCTCACCTTTTCCACTTTATTTTTCCATGCATCAAGATTTGCAGTGTTTGCAACATCTGACTTAGGAGTATCTTTGTCAATGAATTCCTTCAAGCCATTCTCTTCGAGTACTGCCTCCATCCTGTCCTTCCAAGAAATGTAGTTCGATCTACCCTCGAGTGAATACTCTAACCTCAAGCCATTGAAATCCATTTCGATCTTGAATCAGTTGTAGCACCAAGAAAGTCTTTCTGCAAATTCAAATTCTATCCAATCACAAACTCAGTGTCTGCAATATTCTGCGCTCTGATACCGTGTAGAAATTTTAATACAAATTATGTATTGCCTGGATTCTCCTGATCTAAAAATTATATTCCACTATTAAATACAAAATCACCTCTACTAATATTCTTGCGGAATTTAAAACACAATTTCCAATTGCAATATCAAGAAGAAAGATCAATCACACATAACACAGATGTTTTACCAGGAAAGCATAAAGCTAAAAGCCCCACTATCATATATTATGTATATATCATGGATCATGAAAAACTCTCATACAAAACTCTAATCCAAGAGCTCTTAGTACAATATACAATCGTCTCACACTGTCATACAAAAATTGACAAATTCATGTGCCAATTTACTACTTCCAGACAGCTTGCCTCCTCTGCGCAAATCCCTGCAATGAATGAATTCCTCTTGCCTAGGCTGCACAATCCTCATGGGCACATCCAATGTGTGTGTGGTTTCATGAGTGCACTCACTAATGTCACAATTGATAGTCAAACTGTCCCTTTCACCTGTTATCTCAACTGGGTCTCCACTGGATCTGACATGCATGTAGTTAACAGTGGTAAATTTTTAGTTGCATGTGATATCACTGATTGTGAATTAATTAATAATTAAATCACTGATATCTCACTAGTGTAAGTTCAGTTACAACTAGTACAACTGAGCTTAACTCACTTAACTGAGATAACTACTTCACAATTAACATAACTACACATATAACTCTGTTACAACTTCGAATCACTCAGTTACAACTAATTCAACTTGCATGTCCCACCAATCAACCTTTGAACTCAAATTTCCTATAGCTAACTGATTTTCCACTTCAGTTAACTATTTCCAAGTGCTCATTGAGAATAGATTAATATTTATTGTCCAACTATTATTAATGGATAATAATAGTCGACATACATCTATAAATAAAATTCCCTCACCATCTATAAATAGACATCATCTATAAATAGAATTTGCTCAGTATCTAAAAATAGAGTTCCACCTAAAAATAGCCTGAGGCTCCATCCTAGTGTAGGTACATAATTTTCACTAGGATCTTCTTGTTGAATCTCAACAGAGAAATCATCTCCTTAGTTACCCCTAGCCTGGGGGGCAACAAGCCACATGTGTGAGATATCAAGCCTCCTTAGGCAAGGAGGGGGCCTCCAAAGGCCATGTGGTATCAATCCAGAGAAATGTGGGAGCAAGTGATGTCTCTCTTCACCAAAATTCATGCCATGCATCATTAGTACCCGAAAAAATCACCAAACCCTAGCTACGTCAATCTCGAGAAGGTGAAGTCATCACCAAAAGAGGGCCAACATCCAGGATCCAAGCATTACGTCTAGGCCCTGGGGAGTTTCATCTTATTTCCTATTATTGCAATGTCCATGATCCTCATGAAAAATAATCTCTAGGGTACTTTTCCCAACCTATGGTCTTCTATCCCATCTATGTGCCATCATGACTAAATCTGCTCATATCAAGCCCATATGTCTTTCATCCAAGGTTCTACAGATGTGAGATTTGATTTCTAAGGGTGGTGAGTCACCATATGACCCACTTCTCTCCATCACACATGCCAAGGTCCTATAATAAAGGCACAATGTACTGGGTACAATCCAAGGACTTCCCTAAAGAAACCATGTCACGACTGTCCAAAAAAAAGAAAATGATAAGATAACGTTAGCCAAGGTTCATAAGAGACTTTAGTCCCTAAAGCATGCAAAGTAAGTTGTAACTTAAGATATAATCCATGTAAAACAATTCACCTCAGTATCCCCTTCAAGCATCACACCAACCCAAGACCCCATGCGAGTTGACAAGTTTAAGTATGTGAGGGATTTCATCCAACCCTATTAGGTTGACCACCTAGATAAGAAATAAAATAACCTAGATAGAGGGATAGGTCCCAAGGGAAGCAGGAAATAAATAAACCCTTCCAGAGTATGTGTGAAAGTGATATGGTTTTATGGCTTACTTCATGGCTTATGGTGTCATTTATTCCATTTCTATGAGTGCCTTTGTGGAGGGTGCACTTTCTCTTAAGTTAACTCATTCATAGGAACTATGTTTTCCAAACCCCTTTATCAAACATCTTACTAGTCCACTTTATCATATTTACAAGTCCCCTTTTATAATGTTTCAAGCTATAACATTGCTATTTGGGACCAGGGTGAGCAATGAAAGGGTAGAGCTCAAGTTTGGACTGGTTTTTGTTAATCATTTATTTTTTTATTTAACATCATTTTCTTATTCTTTTTATTAGCAGTTGCAATCAACCTTCAGGATTGTTATCCCCATTTCCTATGGATAATGAAGGAGATGATGTCTCAAGGCCCTCATGTTGTAGACATGGAGTACCGAGAGACAAATGGCTGACAATGTCCACTTGCACAGACATAGGTCTGCCTCACCACCACAAATCTCAGATTCATCACGATGGTATCCACCACATCATATTGATTATGAAAGACATTGGTTCTTTCTCCATATGGTACAATCCAAGTATTATGGTGAGTGTCATTTCAATATTTGAGGCATTTGAGTATGTTGCATTTAAAACTGCTTTTGATTAGGTAACGTCTGCTTGGAAATTATGCTCTTTGCCTTGTTCCACCTTGGTGGTTGACATTGTTCCCTAGTAATTGGTCACCCTTAGGGATGGGTTTGCTACTGGGAGGTACCCTTGACAAGTCTTGGTGCCATTCTTGATCATACTTAACACTTTCTGCACTTCATCCCCTCGCCTCCTTATCTTTTGGGATTTTCGGGTGTATTGACCTAAGACATGAATTTCCCTCATTTCATGGGAAGAAGGGGATAAAGGCCCAGAGGAAATGTAGCTAGAAAAAGATAAAATCCAAACCATAACCTTCCATATGGTCTCCCAAAGAGGTCTTGAGAACAATGAAATGTTTCTCCTAAAAATTCAAATACCTGCAAAATAAAACACATATATATATGTCCCACTTGTTGAGGGATCACCACAAGTGCATTAAAAGCTAGAATTTACCCCCATGGCACTCTGTGTACTCTAGACCTTAATTAATTAATTACATTTATTGGGATTGGAAAAATGATGCATTGAAAACGAAGGTGCATCACACCCTTTACAAATGCACCCATAAATGAGACACTACGATCCCTTGTATGTCATGACCCCTATTATCGGGTGGAAAAACATTCTCTAAATACCATTTATATTAGCGAGACAGAGGCTAATGCAGCTCGAGCTACATTCCAGGAGGCCATTTTATATGCATAAAAATATGAAGTAGCCAGGGTCTCTCAATTGTCTCTTTCAAATCAAACTCGAGGCAACATAATACTGAAGAAATGAGAGGCAAATCTGGCTGAAAGAAAAAGATTAGCTAGGGAAGTAAAGACAACTTGTGAAGAAGCATTGCCTTCACTCGACAAAGAGTCATTGGACATTGAAGGAGATAGTATCTCTGAGTCCCTGGGGCAAATTGATATATCAAAAAATCAACTTAATTCCAAGACAAGCATGGAATAATCCCGAACGACAATCCAATAATTGAAACAAATTGACCTTATCTAGATTAATAAGTGGATAGTCAATTCTAGTTTATGTCTACAGGATATATCTTCGGAAGCAAGGAAAATGCAGGATAATTTACCTCATATAGAAAATAAGATATATACTTTCGAGGCAAAGGACACAACAGAGCCTTCTAGGTTAGTGGTGTAGTTCATAGGCATATGTGTTCAGTGTGTCCAACAAGGGAAAGCTAACACATCTGGAAAAAAATGAGACAACGTGTGCATACCATTTACACAGGTCATGATTAGAGGCCAACTATTTCTAAGTTGAAGGACAAGAAGAAGAAATGTCTCTGCCAACAGGTGAAGAGACAAAGAAGATGCAAATGAAACTCTTCAAATTTTACATATTGTAATATTTACTATTTTTGGATTATAAGAATTCCAACCACTTAGGTTTGAGATCATTTTTGTATAAATACATAGTTTGAAGACTTAACATGGGTTGCTTCTTTCAATATGTAATAAAAAAAAATCTCCTTTTTGTGAGAATTAATACAAGTGCAGACAGAGATTCGAGCCTTTGTGGAGTTTGAGTTATGTGTTTCTCCTGTATCTCATAATTCTAACCTTCTTTATGTCATTCCTTGATAAGTGAGTGGTTGCAATTTAGTACTACTACTAGTGTAGTCACATTTTATTGGTTGTTTGATATGCAAGCAATTTTTCCTCTGTATTTGCTATAAGTAAATACAAGACCTGTGAGCTACTTGGATTATTGTATCTCATATCCTTTCAAGGGTGCATTCTTTATTTTCTTCTACTGTGAACAAGGTAAGATTCATCTTGCATTGATGCCTCATTTTGTTTAATAGTTTTGTAAGTTTCCCCCACATCATTTGATTTTATAAATTGACTCAGACTACGAAATACGACCTCTGTTCCGTTCTGTCATTAATTTCATTTGAGGATTAATTCTTATATAACTAACAGAAGAAAAATCACCTTTTAAAACATTCTTTTATATTCATGATGCCTAACATTATTCTTTGAGCCTTAAGGATACTCTTAGGAACAACATCTTTTTGGCATCGTTGCCGGGGACAGAGAAACACAGTTATTTTTCCCTAAGAGAATGACCTGGTAAGTTTCTCTCTTTGATAGTGAACAAAGATTGAATAAAATAATAAGGATAATTTTTATCTTTCACTTGGCGAATCCACTACAGATAAACTGACATTCAGTATAAAGAATACCAGGAAGAACCCATATGATCAATAGACTATGCCTATATCCTATCCTGAAAATCTATTAAAACCAAGGGGATACCTCAAGCAGATTGCTGCATCCACAAGTAAGGTTTACCAACCCAAAACTATGCAAACTAATTCTAAGGTTCCACTTAAACAATCAATCTCGCAAGAAGGTTACACACAAAGCCACTTCAGAGATGCATCAACTGATAAACTTGAAACTGAAACCATAAACCCCTAGCTGGTTTTACCTGAGATAAAAGATGAGATCGATTCAACTTCCCCCTTGACTAGTGAAGTTAAAATATCCCTTTCAATACCCGCTTTTATTGATATTCCGCTAGTCCCCAAAGTAAATGTTTCAGTTCCCCGAAACTCTGAGGAGTATATCTCATACCCTGATTCAACTCATGTTGGTTCTTCTGTTTATATATCCTGTAAGTCTGAAGAACCCAATCCTCATTTCGATTTTCCCCCTTTTCCACATTTTCTGTCTCCTAACGGTCAGTTTCCGGAACCTCCTTCTCCTCATCCCGAGGTAGTCGAAGGGTCATTACAAGTTTTTGAAAATCCTCTCTATAATTCCCGAATTTCATCCCCTAGAATCTTAATGGTTGTTGCCGAAGGAGGTGGCGCTGAAGGTGGTGCGAGAGGAGGTGGTCAAGGACCAGCTCCACCCCATAGGATTTTTGCCAAGGTAGCAACCAGATACGCTCCTTTGTTCCTCCCTCCCGTTCTCCATGATTTACCTGAAAATTATATGAACTTACCGAAATTTACGGGAGAAGGAGATTTAACTGCCACCGAGCACATAATTTTTTTTGACCAATTCATTGATATCCTCGATATTGAGCATGAGGATGTTTACTCGAGACTTTTAGTGCAAAATTTCGAAGGACAAGTAATAATCTAGTTTCGAGGGCTTCTAGTAGGTTCCGTAAGGTCTTACTATGAGTTAGAAAATGATTTTTTAAGAGAGTGGGGGGAAAATAAATACCACTTGTACTATCTGACGGAGTTTGGGACCCTGAGGAAAAATAATTCTGAGTCAGTCCTAGAATTCACATAGAGGTTTAAAAAACTCTATCACAATATTCCAACAGAAGTTAAACCCTCACAACCCGCAGCTAAAGTGACTTTCGCAGGGGATTTTGAGCCCAACTTTGCCCTACTTTTAAGGGAAAGGATATCTTCTACCCTCATAGGGATGCAGGATGATGACATAGAAATTGAGTCGAACATGATGGCATTGGGTAAACTAAAAGACAAGGTTGAGACATGAACCAAGGAAACCAAACGATTTAGAGAACAAACAAGACCCTCTAGATATAGGAAGTCCTCGAAGGAAAAGATGGACGACATGGCTAATATAATCAAAGAGTTATAAAAAAAGATCTCTAGAATGGAACTATACCAAGCTAAGCCTGATCCTTTTTCTAGAATAGATTTCAAAAGGAATCCCAACCCCCAGATCCAACAAAAACAAGTGAAAAATGAAAACCAAAAGATCAAAACCCATTTTAAAACAAAAAAAATCATGCAAAGTGATGATATACAAGACTATGAGGGGTTAGATGAATATATAAACAATCTCAATGATGACAATCGAGAACCTCACCTAACCAGACAGGATTACGGAAGATCTTTCGACCAAGAACCCCTGTTCAAAAATGAGGAAAGCATAGATAATCTAGGAGAGTTTGATTATCAAGGAATCACCAACTCTATAATGGCCAAGCTTAAAAAAAAATATAATTTAAGGCCTAGAGATAAAAAGTATACAACTTCTTCATCGAAGAATATCTTGTCGATAAGTAAAACGAATGAGGCATCTCAACCATCCACCGAAATGCAAGATGCCAAAACAAAAATAAATGAAACGCAAGCTGCCAAAACAAGGACATCTGAAACAAAAGAAACACAAACTAATAGGTTAGAAAAAATATAAACAAAGATCCCAACCATAGAAGCCGAGAAGACAATTGGAAGTTTCAATCTGGAAAATGAAATCAATAAGATCAAAATTGTTGCACCTCTGGTTGAACTATCAAAAAATCCGATGTATAGAAAGCAAATTGCCAAGATGATAAATTTCTCGAATGTTGAAAGTCATGCAGATGTTATTAATTTAGAAGATTATAGACCTACTATAATGTTTGGTCCACATATTGAAAATGCTAAATATTCTGTCGCTCCTTTTTACATTATGTTGATTGTGCATGATCACCTACTCCATAACTGTATGTTGGATTTTGGAGCATCCCACAACTTGATGCCCAAAGTTATTATGTAAAAACTGGGTCTCGAGGTTACTAGACCATACCGAGATCTGTATTCTTTTGATTCAAGAAAAGTTAAATTTCTTGGTATGATTAAATATTTGGTGGTTAATCTTGCACAGATTATTGTAAAGAGTATTCTTATGGATGCATTCGTTGCTGATGTCCCTGTGAAGTATGGCATGTTTTTATCCAGGTCTTGGGGCGCCAAAATCGGAGGATCACTTCAACTGGACATGACGTATGCCACAATCCCAATTTTTGGTGGACAGTTCACCCGTCTATACAGAGAGACAAGGTTCGCATATACTGTAAGTGACCCACATAACCCAAATAAATACTCGGTATATGTCATCGATCAAGATCTAGGAAACTTTATATTATCAATTGATGATGGTTTCGATGAATGTACAAAAGAAAATTGTATAAAAGAAGAAAACAAAAAAATAGAAAAAACAATAAAAAATGTAAATAATATAGGAGTTTGGAAAATGTTTTTTGATGGTGCTTCGTCTTGGGAAGGAGCAGGAGATGGGGTGTTGTTTTTGGCACCTGGAGATGAATTCATTATTCCTTTCTCATATAGATTACATCGGGACATTGACTATACAAATAACGTATGTGAGTATGAAGCTTTCGTCTTAGGATTAGAGGTTGCCAGGAAATTGAAAATTGAAAATCTAATAGTTTACGGTGACGCAAAATTAATTGTAAAACAGATAAGGCAACAATATGCAACCAAACATCCAAGGATAAGGTCGTACAGGAACTACGCCTAGGATTTTATAGATTTTTTTTTCTCATCATTTAATATTCACCACATTCCCAGGGAAGAAAATCAACAAGCCGACTCTATAGTGAAAGTGACTGCTACTTTTATGCCACCTACTGTATTGAAGCTAAAGTATCACATAGAAATGAGGCATAGGACTTCAATACCAAATAATGTTCAACACTGGCAAGTCTTTGAAGACAATGAGCAGATCAAGCAGTTTCTAGAAATGGTGGATGAATTTTGTGAAACACACATCAACCAGGAAAATCAGAATGACCCTACTTGGATCATCAGGAAGATGAAGATCCTCAGAGGTTCCAAGATAAGATCACTAACCACCGCATGTTGGTGTTGAAAAACAATTAGATCCCTAAAGGTCCGATTCAATTAGAAATATTATTTGATCAAGACGACATACCCCTAAAGTCTACCTTGCAACCTTAGCCCGAAGAGGTTGAAGATTTTGATATAGGCACTAAGGAAAACCCTAAACTGGTCAAAATATCTAAACACCTTCCACCCGAAATGAAAAATAAATATGCCGAGTTACTCAAATAGTACAAAGATGTCTTCACTTCGTCTTACGATGAACTGAAAAATTATGATACCACTATCATTGAACATAAAATCTCTTTAAAGTAGGGCATCAAACCTTTCAGGGAGAAACTCAGACAGATAATCCCTATACTCTTGCCTGTAATAGAAAGGGAGGTAAAAAATATCCTTTATGCAAAGATTATTGTTCCACTTAGGTATTCTGAGTGGGTAGCCAACTTAGTTCTAGTCAGGAAAAAAAATGGTGAAATCAAAATCTACATGGATTTCACGAACCTAAACAGATAATCCCTTAAAGACAATTATCCCCTCCCTAAAATGAATCACGTTCTGGAAAAAGTGGTCCCAGGGATAACAAAATGTCTATTATTGATGGCTTTTCAGGTTATAATCAAATTGTGGTCCACAAAGATGACAAAGAAAAAACCACGTTTACCACTCCATGGGGTACTTTCATGTATGATAAAATGCCTTTCGGTCTGATGAATGTAGGGGCCACCTTCCAATGAGCAATGGACATATCCTTTGTCGGCGAGAGAGATAAGTTTTTCATTATTTATCTCAATGATTTAACCATTTTTTCTAACTCGGATGCAGAGCACTTTGTACACCTCAAACAAACATTCGAGAAACGCAGAAAATTCAGTTTGTCACTCAACCCTAAGAAATCCCATTTTGCAATGCAAGAAGGTAAACTTTTAGGTCACATAGTATCTAGAGAAGGAATAAAATTGATCCTAAAAGAGTTGAAGCTATAGATACGATCAATATTCCTAGGAACAGAAAGGAAATCCAATCCTTTCTAGGAAAAATATTTTTCTTAAGAATATTTATTCCAAATTTCGTTGAAATTGTTAAATTGATTACATATATGCTGAAAAAAGACATCGAGGTCAAATGGATGACTGAATCTAAAACATCCTTCGACCACATCAAGAAAACGATAGGATAAGCATCGGTGCTAGCCAGTCCAAACTACATGAAGGAGTTCTTGATCTTTTCATTCGCATCCGAACATACTGTTGCAACCGTGCTCTTATAGAAGAACGATGAAGGTTTCAAGCAACCGATAGCATTTTTCAGTAAAATACTCAGAGACACCGAGTTGAGATATGATATATTGGAAAAACAGGTATACACGATGGTGAAAGCCCTCAAAGATTTCACCATCTTCAATCTTCAACCTCTTTGGCACGTAGGCAATTATTCTAGAATGTAGCATGTAGGTCCTGAAAGATTTGAGGGTTTTCACCATCGCATATGCCTATTTTTCCAGTACATCATATCTCAACTTGGCGTCTCTGAGGATTTTACTGAAAAATGCTATCGG
>ML792317.1:16601-27254 GCA_009831015.1 Picea engelmannii | reverse complement strand
TTCCCAAGATAAATGATGTGTCTCTTGTGATTGTGTATTTCTCAGTGATCCTATCTCATGCTATTGTTTTCTATTGAAATGCAAATAACTCTAATAATATCTTAAACCTTAACACATTTTTTATGATTGATTTTTATTGAAACAAATATTGCAAAGGTTTCTAGGAGGAGTAAAAGGGATTACACCCTCCTAGATTTACCTTGTTAGGTTTTACTTGCCCTAGGGAGTAAAAAGGCTTACGCCCTCCTAGATTTACCTTGTTAGGTTTATATTTCCATATGGAGTAAAGGGGCTTACACCCCTAGGGATATAATATATTTAACCTATTACAAGAAGACTACATAACCCATTTTATAAGACACTAGTTTAAGTTTGCATTGGAGAAATTACATCCTTGCATTGGAATGCATGATTTTTCAAGATATTAAATTTCTTTAAATTGGAATATTTTCTTAGTGTTATAAGATTTCTTATGACCTAAGGGCATCTTATTTAGGATAAAAAATTTGTTTCTATTATAAACTTAAAGCTACAGACATTTTACTTGCAAATGTCTATTATTGTTCTACTGCTCATTGTGTATCTTTTTGACTGATTACTTATTGAATTTTGTGGTTGGATTTTGTTGTTGTAGAATTTTTTTTCTACATCCACTTGGATTCTATAACAAATTGCTGATAAAATCTAATAAACGTCCCTAATCACCACCAAAATCTCTCTTTAATCATTGCAAGTTAGACTAGTCTTTGCTAGCTTTATTTTTGGTATTTTGTACTAGATTTTGGATGGTTAAATTTGAATCCATTATCATTTTATGTTGCTGATACATATTTCTATAACTGCTGCAAATTTGGGATAGCAAGGGTTCTTTCTTGTTCCCCTTGGTTTAAAGGCTTATATATCCATTATTTGTCTTGTTAAGGGTAGGGATAACATTGTTTTGCAGGTATCTATCACTTGGAAACCGCATGTACTTGTACAAGACTCATTTTCAAGCATTCAATCATACCTATCATTGACCTATATGGGGTTCACTTATCATATATCCATCCTCCATCTCAATCCCCCTAGAGTCACCAGGATCCCCCCCTTGAGGTGATTACATCATCTCTAAAGTGAGGGGAGTGCCTATCTAAGGTGAAAGTGGGTAGGTATTCCAATATTTCTCGCCATATTTTGGATTGGGTCGAGATTTTCCCAACCTAAAATTAGTGCAATAATAGGTCCTTCAACCCCTCTTCTCATGAGAGAATGGACCATGACCCATTACCAAATTTTAGTACGCTATGAGAGGCTCGAGGATGTAAAGTGTTAAGTATGGTGGGGAATTGAATGTTACCCTTGTAAATCCCCCCTAGTAGTATCCCTTTTCCCTGGCGGTGACAACACAAGACTAGGTCATATAAGTTGATCACCAAGGTGAAATAAGGAAACTGACACAATTTCCCAAGCCAATGATCCATTATCCAACTTTAACCAAAGATCCTCATCCACATGCCCAACAAATTAAGCACAACACTTTGCATGAAATAAGGACTAACATACCTTATGGTGACAATGGATTACCATCTCCCATACTTTGGGTTGCTTGGATGTGATGAGCCTTGGTTGACCTGTAGTTGTAAAGGTGATTGAGAGGGGTTGTTGGGATGCCATCCATGCACATGCTAATCATCATCATTGTTGGTATCATGTTCTCCATTGTGATCCACGAGACATGATCTCCTCTAGTTACCCCTAGGGATGGGGGGGGCTAACACTTCCCAACCTAATTTGTAATGTTCCCAAGTGGTTTTGCTTGGAACATTTGAAGTTTTGTATTTTCTGGTTGTGGTATTTTGTCAAACAATTTACTGATTTATCTTCTTGTTGTGTGCTAAGGCTCTATTGTTTAATTTTTTGCAGCAATAATTTTTCTTATGAAAGAAATCACAAGTAACAACAACATAAAAGTAGGAATAACAAAAAAAACGACCACAAAATCAGATCCAAAATTATTTATCAAAGATAGCTAACCTCCATACAATAGTAGAGAAGATATGGAATACATATAGTAGAATAATGTGTGTCATCGATAATGCCTCCAAAATAACATAGAAATATGAAGATATGATCTTCCAAGATCCTCCCCAAGATGAATACTAACGATATCCAAGACCCAACTCATTCCCTTGTTGTTATTGTTGAATTATTTAGCAAAAGTGCGCCCTCTCTGGATGTAGCAAGCTAAGAATTTTGGCATCCTCTTTTGTAGACTCCAAACCACTGAAATCAACTTTATATCTATAGATCGGATGATAGTGAACACTTGTGGTGAATCTCCTAGATGTTGGGAGTGATCTCACCCTCCAACTCACTAGATCCACTATGAACAGTGGACCCTCCAGGAAATTCACACAACTGAGAGAAATAATGAATATGGCACGAAAAACCTTACTAGGATGATGAGAAGAGGCTCCCTAGTTATTTCTAACACTTCCAGATCCAATGTCTATTATCTTCCATGAACTCTTCTCTCATGAACAATGTGCCCTAGCTCTGCATAAAGACTCCAAATCTGTGCCATGCTTCCTCTAACTGCTACTGAACTGAACTAAAACTGAATTAGAATGGTGAGGGAGGAATATTTCACCTCAGTTTCCAAGCTTGGACCAGGATCAGAGGGATCTTTCACTTCCTTGCTGATCTCTAGGGTTTATTCAGTCAAAACCCTCAAAACCCCCAAGTACTATGGGCTCTCTAGCTAAGAATCCAGGAATCAAAATATCAATCAACATAATGAGAGAATAGAAACCCTCATCTCTCTTTTATACCAATGTTTACCTTTTCTCTCCAAGTGACTTTTAGTTCACTTTTAATGTTTCTTCATAAAATCACTTTATTAATTAATTAACCTTTTTTCCTCTAAAAAGTGATTAATTTTCCCTTATGGCTTCTCCGACCATTGAAAGTCACTTTTCATCATCTTATCCTTTTGAGATTTCCTCTTGATTCCAATGAATTATTACAAAAGGTGATTCTTCACATATTATTCCCAAAATGACATCCTTAGTGAATTTAATTAAAATATGCTCAATAATAATTCAAAATTATGGAAATCGTCAGAATGCAACAAAACCTAATACACGTTGTGTGGAATGGATCTCGATGATGAAATATGATGAATAATGAAATTTGGGCCTAACAAAACTCTTCAATACCTCCAGATCTCTCTATCAACCCCAACTGGATACTCTAGCAGGCATCCCAATCTGTAACATAAGCAAATCCAAAAATGAGGACATTACATAATCTTCAATGACATATTAAGAAAAAATGAAGAACAAGATGGCTGGAAATTTCTGTTATGAAACATTTGATGCCTTGGGTGAATCACAACCCCATAAGAGTGCTCTAATTTTTATTTAACACATGAATGTTCACCAAAATCTGAGCAAGGGGGTGGCTGAGAGTTTTCTAAAATTTTACCTTTATAAAGCAGCTCCAAGTGCTCAAAAAAAATTGTATCATACCCCATATAATTGTTAAATTTTATGGTAATATTCAGATATGATTAGATTTTAAAAAATTAGCATTGTATTGGAATCATACTTTAAAACTGAAATGCACATTTACCATAATAGCACACCATAAACATTCATCCATAGTACACAAGATTTACCCTGGGGAAAACTGAATAGAAAAACCCCATCAACAAGTGATCTTTCGTATTTGCAAATATATGAGCTAGGAGCATATACAATAGCCTTTCTGGCTTTACATAGACCAAGAGTGTATGCTTGATGAACTCACTAATATGTTGTGCTAGATCCAAGTTGATCTCTGTAGAATAAGTGACCTCAAACACATGCAACAAAAGCTTAAGAAAGCTACAAAAGGTTTCTTCCTTCTTCCCATGCTAAACCTTGTTACAATGAAACTGTTCTCTTCCTCTCAGTATCAACAACACTTTACTCTTTACCTAGAGGTTCCTTTTATTACCAAAGACTCAACCTCCTAGAAGAGATTCGTTGTAGTTAGCTTAGATCTCCTTTACTTAGTTAGGAGTTAAGGTTTTCTTCTCTTAGAAGTCGCTTTGATTCCTTAAGTTACTAATTACTTAACTTATAATTAGCTAACTTAATTTATGACTTAACTTGAGAGTCACTCAAGTTATTAATTGAATAATTAATTAACTCAATAATTATATAACTCAATAATTATTTAACTCAATAATTATTTACATTAATATTAAATATAATATTTATTCAAGTTAAATCAACTTGAATTATTTAACTTATTTATTTAGTTTAATTATTTATCTAAATAATTATTTAAGTTAATAAGTTAACTCAACTTGATTTATTTAACTTATTTATTTAGCTAAATAATTACTTTCATTAAATATTCATTTATTTAACTTTATTTAGTTTAACTTAATAATTATTCCAGTTAACTATATATTACTTAACTTGATATTCACTCATTTTTTCTTAACTAATAATTACTTAAGTTAAACCCATGCATGCTAAGTCGCTTATATTGAGAACATCTTTACTTGTCGATTATTCAACATGCGTATGACTTGTCCAGTCATGTTACACTTACGAGCTCGATTTCACTCAAACAAACACAAATTCCCTCATGCATGGTCACACGTGCCAACACACCAGCTCATTACATAACACATTTGCAGTTCAAGTATAAGTAAAAAATCACTTGTCTCAGGATGTGCTTCTACATTTCTCTACCACAATTTGGTCACATGCTACAATTTCTTATCTAGAGTTGATCAAACTGTAGACAAGGTCTTGTAGTTTAATCCATCTTGAGTGACCTAGGAGAACTACACATCACTTTTTCCAACTAGGCAACATCAGTCTTTGCTCAAGTTAGACTGACTTACAACTAGACTCTTGTCTTGAACACCATGACCGTTTTCTCCAGGTCTCAATTTCTTCCAAAGGAAGTCTTGGAGAATGTCTTACGATCTTGTAATTTTAACAATAATATGGCTGGAAGTTGCTATAAGAATACTGTAATAAATCATCCCTAGGTGGTTGAAACAAATCTATGAACATATCCTGTTCATGTTGCTAAAAATATACATCATTAGTGTACATATATTGTTGAAAGTGATGATGATTTGTTTTTTAAAATGATTGTCATTCCAAAGGAAACAATTCTACACTCTTGACCCTAGAACTATCATTAGTATCATAAATGGGATCCCCATCAAAATAGAAACAATTCATATCCCATCTATTCCTTTCAATATGTAGAAAGTCATCAATATTTTCAATCTTATGATCATCATGTTCTTTATAAAATGAAAAAATCACCAAATCCAAGGGTTTCTCTAAAAACTCCACTTTCCAAATCATGAAAGGATGCATCACAAAAAACAATATTACCAACTTAACGAGAACTGTGACCTCAAAATGAGAACTCTAGCCCAAAAAACTCATATATTTGCATAAAAAACATGAAAACCAACCCCAAATAAAAAAGTGGTGCTATCGGTAGCACCATTTTTTCAAACGGGGTCAAAATTACAACATTTTTCAAGCATGACCTTCAAAACTCATACAATACCTTAGAAAAACCTTAAAATTAACACCTACATAAAAAACTGACGATAACTAAAGCAAATTTTTTTTTTCTAAATGTTAAAATTATGGCTCATTTCAACCTAATTGAAACTGTGGTTTTGACAATAGATCCCTATGCAAAAAAAAGAAACCCAAAATTTAATACAAAATGGTCACTTAAAAATTTATTTACTAACATTTTTTTTTCTTCTTAAATTTACATTGAAAAATAAATAAATAGAAAGGACAAAATCTTCGCAATTTTTTTTTTTAAATGAAGCAAAAAACACATTCAAAAAAATATATTCAAAACCCAAATTATATTAAAAAAAAAACATTAAAAAAAGGGTCGAAACAAAAAGTGAAATTTTTTTAAAAATTTCAAAAAAAACAATAATCTAAAAAAATATATACACATTTAAAAAAAATAATAACCAAAATAACCCTTGAAACGTAAAAAACAAAAAACTAAAAGAGAATTAAAAAAAAACAATAAAAAAACTAAAAATAGAAATGAAATAAAAAAATATATTTAAAAAAAAATCTAAAATAAAAAAAAAATTGTAAAAACCCTAAACTAAAACATTATATTAAAAACTTGAAAGAAAAACAAAATTGAATCATAAAAGTTTATAAAAAAAATTAAAAATAAAATAAAAGCGTACTTTATATATATGTGTGTGTGTGTGTGTGTGTGTAGTCCCTAGAAAAATGACAGTCCAAATATATGCTTCGATGTCTCCAGTTTACCACACACTAGACAAAGTTCATTCATAAACTCACTCTTAGCTAAATGGGCCTTGGATGTAGTCCCTGATAAATAACTAGCTGTGGAATGACTTGATGTTGGATTACTGAGAGGGGGGGTGAATCAATAATAGAGCAATTCAATCTTTTTTAACCACAAAATGCAAGTGTTATATCAATGTAGCATTATCATCTAATAGTTGTAGAGTAAATAAATAATGAACAAATGAACAATCATACACATACACAATACACTAGTGTTTTTACGTGGAAACTCAAAGCGGGAGAAAACCATAGAATGTTTTTTCTTATATGTCTTTAAAAATTACATTCATTGGAAGCACCAAATTCCTTTGTTTTCCAGCTGCAACTGGAAGGAGGCTCCAACCCCCCAGTTTCTTAGAATACAACCTGAGGGAAGCTCCAGCTCCCCAATTCTCTGGCTACAACCAGAAAGAGGCTACAACCCCCCATGTTCTCCAGCTACAACCGAAAGGTGGTTACAACCACTTGTCCTTGCCTCATTAGATTGCCCTGAAATATAAGTAGAATGGTGGAACCACTGCCTCACTATCACTGTGAGATATACTGTTGTAAACTTGTACCAATCAACCTACACCAAACAACCTGTAACAACCTATCCCAATAACCTATTCCAACATGTACCATACATCAACATGTACCTCAACACGTACCATAAACAAGTGCATCAACCATGCACCAAGCCTATACAAATAACCTGTCATAATAACCTGTCCAAACAACCTATCACAACAACCCATCTCATCAATCTTATCAACCAAAACAGATCTACTCACCAATATCAATCACCAAGACAACTCTCAACCATATGCACAATATCACCAATATGTGCATCAACCAAGCATATCACAACAACTCATAATCATCACCAAGATCAATATGTGATTCTAATCATATACCAAGACTGTATGCTACATCATCCATAAACCATGTGTCAACAATACTACTAACAAGTGCCCAACTATACACCTTGTGTATCTGCCAACTCATCAACTACTTGTCTCAACCATGTACCCAACATGTACCTCAACCAAAAGCCCTCAAACATGAACCGATACTAAAATTCACTAGATTTGTCTAAGATCAACTCTACAACAAGCCATAAACTCCCAAGAGGGCATCCAACATATTTACAAGGAAAACCCTCAACTTGATTCATAAATTCAACACTACACATATGAGAACCATACCTTTTTTTCTTCTTGTAGCGTTTGGTTGCCGTGAATCCACCCCGACGATTTTTTTGCCACACTTTTTCTGCTGCAGTTTTTCTGTCACACTTTTCTTGCTGCGATTTTCCTGCCACACTTTTTCTGCTGCACTTTTTCTGCCGCACTTTTCCTGTCGCACTTTTTCTACCGCATTTTTCCTGCCGCACTTTTTCTGCCACACTTTTCTCTATCAATAATAAATGCCCAAATAATCTTTCACAAAATATATATTCAATGATATTCAAATGTGATATGAATGAGAGACTCTTGCCTCTTATTTATACTTTTATGTAGCTTCCTCAAGGGGTTACCTTCTAACCATCTTAACCCACTTTCCTTATTTTAGGGTTAACCCACTTATAATCACTTGTCCACTTAACTTAACCACTTTCCATAGTTAGTAAGTTCTCCATTAACTTTATTATTTAAATAATTTATTTTGCATCCTCTTTGAATTATAGTACACGCATCACTTCACTTTATTATTTAAATAATTTCTTCTTTGCGAACACTTTGACTACTTTGACCTTTTGGGGCTTCTAGATGACTCATGAGGGTTCTCCAACTTCACATGGCCATAACTCTCTAACTGTGAGGAGTTATGTGATGTTCCACATACCATCAGAAATGGCATGACATGTACTATCCATATAGAATAGTTTTACCTACAAATATATCAAAACTCATACCATTATCCATCAAACAAACTTGGGTCCATTACCGAAACCTTTGTGCTACCAGACTTTCTTCAAGGGTTGACATCAATGACAACCAACCCAATTAATATTAAACACCTGAAGCTTGTATGCCAAGTGAATGGGACAAACAATATATAGTTTATATTATATATAAACTACATATACGATGGGGAGAGCAAGGGGGTGATGTCGGGTATTGCCCCCCTTACCCGCTCCAGCTCAAGGGGGGATTCTCTACGATAATATTGTTAAAAGTAAAAAATTTGGAAAGGACCACAACTTACCATGCCCTTGTCTTCATGTGAAAGAGATATGGAAGCTTGGATTCTCTCATCAATAGGGTCTTCTTCATGGACTTGATCTTCAACATGACATTGTTCATCAAAATATTCATGTATAGAATGATGAAGATCTTTATCAACAAGCTCATGATGTGCTTGATGACTTTCCTGATTAGCTTCTTCTTCATGCTCTTGTTATTCAATGAAGTATTTATCATCTTCAATGGAGTTAAGAAGAGCTTCTTGTAGGACTTCTATCAGGTCTTGAAAAATATCGTCATACCTCTGAAATCTTGGGCCCCAATGCTTAAGAAAATTTTCAACGAAAACTACAATGGAAGGTATACTCTTTGGCCTGCAACCGTATATAATCCACTCCTTTTGTGCCTCCAACGAATAAGTAAATATCTTCATCAACATGTCTTCATGCTTCACATTGATCTTTGAAACATATTTGAGGAATTTCACAATATGAGAGATGGCCAAGGAATGGTCACCATCAAATTTTGGACAATCATCCAACCAATCCAAAAAATAGTGATTTGGGTACCTAAGAACACTCTTGATATCAATAGCCCTATATATTTTCATCAAATTCCTATGGAGCCATATTTATTTACTTATCATACAAATTTCTATGAAGTTTGAAAGTGGGATATGATTCTTCATACCAAACATGTGTGTGTAGTGTCGCCAAGGTGAATCTCAAATGCCTACACAACGATGCTTGTTTCATCTCACAAGCACATGGTTTTCATAAATTGCATAGGGAAAGGGATTCTTCCCTTAATCGAGTTTCCAGATGAGTATAACTAGATCAGTCTTTGGTTTCTACTCATGAAAAAGGGTTGAAGCACAGACTTCATATATCAAAGGAGAAAGACTCAATTCTCCCTGGCAACGACACCAACATGTTACCACATAAACTTTCACTTATTGAGATAAAGTCCTAAATCTCAATTGCATCCCTGGTGGAACTAGGAGACCCAACAGTTCTTGCGGCTATCAGCTTGCATCAAAATAAGAAGATTATATGTTTTTAATTGGGAAGTCCCATCTGAACTCGGGATGTAGATCAGGTTTTTAAAAAGAATTGGTTACCAGAGTAGAGTGATATCCATGTATAATAGCCTTACAAATATCTCAGATATTGCTTCACTGCCAGCGAGCCTATTCAGTACCCCAGTGAAGTTATCTGGCCCCTTTTACTGAATTTCCTTTCACCACTTCAGAATATATTCATTCATTTAAATGCTGAGACGAGGGCAATCATTTCTGACTTTCCTTTCATCATCTCTTGGACTAGGTGGGGGCAATCATTTCTGAATTTCCTTTCACCACCTGTCTTATAATTTGCTTTTTAGAGCGCGAAGACGGGGGCAATCAGTTTGTATCAGGGATGATATCTGTGTAATATTTTTCATTATAGGTCTGTCCACTTACTTTGATTACTCAGTACCAACCTTCCCTTGACCTTCACAACACCTTCGTTCTTAGGGAAAAAAGGGAAAATAAATTTCTTAGGGAATTCTATTTGAGCAAGCTTCAATCCTACGATGTCGTTGAAAAACCTAGGAAAGTTAGGATCACTTTAAACGTTCCTTTGTTTAGCAGGGGATCGAGTATTTGTGAAGACCCGCTTTCTTTCCACAATCTATTTTGAAGCTCACGAGGTTGAAACGAAAAACTCTTATCCCTTCTTATATGAAACGGAAAAATGGTGACTTTTTAAAAGGAAAACCTGAAGATAGAAAGGATGCCAGGTAGTGACTTACTGACTGAAAATACAAAGGTCAAAAATTCAAAACTGACTCTGGTAGATATTTTTGGGGATAATTTACTTTGACTGATTGCTTTTAAATTGGGTGAATCATTTAATTTGTCTTAATTTTTCGTAGACTATTAAACCAAGAAACAACTTTGTTATTTATCAGTTCAGCTGATGTTGTTGTTTGAGTGAGGTGACATCGGTTTTCTTTAATAGTCCTTTAGAACATGTCTTTTGGGAAATCTCATCTTTACCTATTCATTTCAATTTCTTTGCGCAATATGAAATTTCTTGGGTATCACCTATTTAAGCCGATTTATTTCTGACACCGACTTT
>ML792316.1:328676-346394 GCA_009831015.1 Picea engelmannii | reverse complement strand
ATAGAATACTGTAGGCATGTCAGGTTTACCATAAATGCTAAAGTCCAAAGATGCAAAACTGCAAAATAACCTATCCATAAGGCCGGTGGCAACTATCCTAGTTTACACACAGACAATTGAGAATGAAAGAAAAGAGTTTTAATCACTGAAAGGAGAAACCAAAATTATCACCTATGTTCAAGAATAATAAAAAGTTATATATTAAAAAAAACGGAGACAAATACGAGAATCTTGTCATATAAGCATAATTCATAATTTTTTCAAAGAACATTAAGCAATATTTTGCATTATCGTAAGAATCTGTTCAAGTATGGCCCTTTTCAACCTCATTCACATGTAAGTTCACACTTGTAACTTCAGGTTTGTTGTGTGCGGTTACAGACCTGTCTGAACTCAGGTGCAGAAGATTGTGAATAGTAGTTTCTGCTATCAATCGAATCAGCTCTTCCAAGCCTCAGTTCCAGGGGCACAAATTGAATTCGCCTAATTCCTAGCAGCATAACAACCAGCAAGCAGAGTAGCACCAACAACACCAGCCCCAGCAGTGTTTAACGCAGCACAATCAACAATTTAAGCGGCCTAACCAGTTTAACAGGAGTAACAGTTGATAAATTAACTAGCGGGAATGGTAGGTGATGAATTGATGGCGGGCTTTGGATTTGAATGGATGTGGATGATGGGCGTGGATATGGATGGTGGTAGATGGGCCGGAGGGCATGGTCGTGGATGATGTATGGATGGTGGTAGATGGGCGGAGGTGGTAGAGGGGATGGGGAGGGTGGCGTATGGACGGGTACGCGGCCGGAGGGCAGAGACGATCGGCGACGGGAGTCGGACGGGAGTCCGGACGCCGTGAAAGGACGGCCGGCAAAGGTCGGTTTCGTTTGGGGTTTAGCTTACGCCGAAAATTAATCGTCTCTATTGACCGGGAGTCGAGACGTGCGGTTGCCTAATGGGTGCGCCAAGTTGAATGGGACATATCATATAAAATTTATGTCTCACTGTAATTGAAGGATGTTGAGAAGAAACACGGAAAGACAAATCGCCGTATTCCATGGGACATAAAGGTGAACTACCTATGGAAATTGATAGTTTAGGTTGAATTTGGATTGTACGTCGTTTTTTACTGGGATACTCATTAATTTGATGTGATGTGGAATTTATTGGGCATTATTGATATGCAATTTATTGGTATAAATGGGATGTTTTCTTTGTCGGGGTTAGTGATGGGATGCATGGATGACCATTGTCATTGTTTCGGATCAGGCCTGGAATTTGAGGGGCTACAGCCCGTCTTTGGTCTCCCAACCCATATTTGACACGGGGTTATAAAAATTACATGTCACTATTGACTTGCACTAAAATTATCAACTTTTCAAATTGACCTGTAAGCACTTAAAGTACCCGTCAAAAACTCTTATAGGTATTAGGATTACCTGGGTATGCAATATAGCTTATAGGTATTAGGATTACCTACATATAATGTAGGGCAAAGAGTAGGCCCGAGACTTGGAGGCTCGAGGTTGTGTTATAGGCAGGGCAGTAGTTGTATAGGAGTAAATTTCAATGGCTATCTCAACAACATCTTGCCCTTTGATCAGAATCCATTCAAGAACTTACAGATCTGTTTGGAGAAGCACCACTTCAAACCCTCGTTTAACATTAGCAAGTAGGTTGTTTATTCAATATTCAAGGGATTTTTTTCTCATTTATCCACAACAAGAAGCACGAGGACCTGAAAAATCATTGTACAAAGCCATTCTTTCACACCCGCTAGTGGTTAGACTTGGTTGGACCAATTTGACTCTTATAACTCTGTATAAAACGTAAAATGACATGCATGAAAAACAAACACCTTTCATCAAAAGTGCACTTGACGGGCAAGGTAATTTTGAAATTCCAGGCCTGTTTGGGACTATCCTTCCCACATTGTTCGTCCGTCATCATATTGTCATCCTATCCATGTTTATGGGAAGCTTTCCATTAACGAGAGCTTGGGTCTCTCTAGGTCCTAAAATTTATTTACCAAAGTATTTCTTGAACAAAAGTTAGAAAAGGAAGAGGAAAGGATGATAGAGTTAGTCATAGTTGTCCTATATCATATTCAAATAAATATTGGGAAAGTATAGATGGAATTTTGGATGATAGAGCTAGTGACCGTTGTCCTACATCATATTCAAAAAATCCTAGGAAAGCATGGATGGAACTTTTAGTGTCTTGACTAGGCCTTTCAAATCCTTCAAAGATTTCTTCATCTCAACATCTATTGTTGAGTGGTAGAGAATGATAAAATTATTTGAGGGAAATCCAGTGTTACAAAGATCATTAATTGGTATCTACAATTTAGTGTTAACATTAAGCATTGTAGTGTGAAATGTGTTGGGTGATGAAAACACTTATATGGTTGGAAGCATCATTGAACAAATTCTTGAGAGCATTTTTTACTAAGCCTTTGGATTTTCCCAATTCTAAATACCCCAGAGATCGTGTAAGCACTTTGAGGAGGGATAGCCATGAATATGGAAGTAATGAAAAATATGGAGAAACCATGGTGGGATGCCAATATCTTGGCGAACTCAAAGAGAGGGGTGAGATTCCCCATTGCCACCGATGGGAAGATTGCTATGTGAGGCTTTCTTTCATCCATTCTTCATGCCAACGACATCCACTACTACATTGCAAACCCATAGTGCAAAGAGTACAACAATAGTATTTTATACAAAACTAGAACTGGAGGCTATTGGCACAAACCCAGAAATACACCAAAACCAAACCCAATCATGAAGAAGGATCTTGGCTTCTTGTTAATGTTTTTATTTATTTTCTAAACAAAGACAACTTTTTTTTATTAATATAAACAATATATTATATTAATAATATATAGAGGGCACATGCTTTTGGATCCTTGACTATTCCGAGAGGCTATACTCTTTTTCTTTCACACAAACTTCCACATATACTTATGCACCATATTTGGACTTATTTTACTTGGTGAAATGGTAAATTCTAACTTCTTTTAGTCCTAATAAAAACTTAACTATATGTGGCACCCTACATTGTCATGGTCTATTGGAGAGGGGCTACTGTCCCACATTGCAAATATTGTAACACAAAATGACCATGAGTCTAGGTTGTGAATTTGTTCTTCAAAATAATGGTCAGTCTATTGATCTCTTTGTTAACCCCATGCTCAAAACAACCTCTTGGGCTAATTCTATAAGCTTATAAAAAAAAATTGCTATCATTACTTATCCTAGAGAAGAGGGAGTGATGCCAATGAAAAGGATCTATACTTTTACTCCATCGATGTTTAGTCTTCATCACTACTTGTAGTGCCCTTGTTGGACCCATACTCCTCTAGATCAATATCATCCTTATGGTATTCACTCATGCTAATAATAGATCTCCTATATGTGCAACTGAGGTGTATCCACCACTATTGTCCTTATCTCTTGAATCAAATCCCTAATGCCACACTAAATCTTTTCTCCATGTACTTTATTTTGAATTCTACAGTATGCAATTTGCTGCTTCATTGCCTCAATCTCACTTTCATATGTTCATGGGTCATCATGACATGACCCGCTCCTTAAATTGAGTTTCTTGATAATGTCCATATATGTTAGCTTGTCCTCTAGAATAACTACCTTCTCTTTTAGCATAGTTGTTGATTAAGGTTGGTTGTCATTGATGTCAACCCTTGAAGAAAGTCCGGTAGCAAATTTCGATAGCACAAAGGTTTGGGTAATGGACGCAAGTTTGTTTGATGTAAAGATGACTCATTATTGTCCTGTCATGGTTGATAGGAAGTACAAATGGATGAACTCCAAAGTGGTCCCATTATGGTGAAAGCCCTCACGGAAAGATGCTTTGCGGATTGAGTTATCCTAGAAGTATGGTTAGAGAACCATGCTTAATTGTGGAATAATAAGATCAAGGTCAGTGAATTTGTCAATGGAACTATTCTAGATGGATAGTGATTGTCATGCCATTTCTGGTGGTATGTGGAATGTCACATAAATCCTCACGGTTAGAGATTTATGGCCATGTGAAGTTGGAGGACCCTCATGAATCATCTAGAAGCCCCAAAAAGTCAAAGTGTTTGCAAGAGAAATTATTTAAATAATAAAGTTAATGGAGAACTCCCTAAAATAAGGAAAGTGGGATGCTACATGAAAGTATAAATAAGAAGCAAGGCTCTCTCATTTAATCACACTTGAACACATTGAATATCTTTTGTTGTGTAAGGCTTATTCCAAGTACTCATTAATACATCTGAAGTTGCGAAAGTCTGAGGTAGTACAAAGGGTTGACAGCGAAAGTTTCATAATTACAACGAATACTAAAAAACCCTAATTTATGAGGCGTATGTGGGCTAACAGTGTATTAGTGTGCGTACATACTGAGGCATACGCGGGCTAACAATGTATTAGGGTGCGTACATATGCGGGCTGGCAATGTATTAGGGTGCGTACATGTTGGTAAAGCCATGGAAACTTGAAGAGATGAAGATGCAGAGGTTCTATATTTTGAGATCAAGATCCTAGGAAGGTCTATAGTGCTCAGATACATCAGATCTATCCATTGGTTCAAAAGGTATGTCTTATTTCTATGAATAGTTGGATTTTGATGTATGCATGGGAAATGGTTATGGAGATTTGAGAATTCTTCCTAGAGAGACTAGTGGTTGCATGGGAACTTCTGTATAAGTCACAACTACAAAAATACAGTGCTGGTATAATTTATCATTGATACATCTTGTTAGAGTTGTGGCACATCTTGAATTTCTTAGCATATAGCTAAGGGTTTTTATGGTACATGGTTGAGAGCTTCTATTTGTGAAGTGGTTGTTGTATTGAGAGGTTGAATACCAGAGAGGGTTTGATGTCTGGATCATGTGAGGGATATTATACTTGTTTATGATTACACACATTTATATGGCACATGAATAAAGAGATATATAGAGATTTTGGGTAAAGAGGATGCGAGCACAGGGTATAGATATAGGCTGGATACAGTGACAGGTTATAGATCTATGTGAAAGAAGTTATAGAGGGTTAGAATTTTTCAAGAGAAAGGAAACCCTAGTTTTCAGAAGGCATACACAAGCTGCATAACAGTTTGGTCGCGTACATACGTGGGTTGCATAACAGATAGGAAACGTACATACGCGTGTTGCATCACTACAGGTTGCATACCTATTGTATTTATGTTGATACATGTCCAGTTCAGGTACAGTTTGATTACAGGGAAGTTGTACAGGTTGGATGCAGGTCAGTGGTACAGGTTGATACAATTGTAAAGTGGTATATCTCACAGTGATAGTGTGATAGTGGTTTCATCATTCTACCTTATATGTCAGGGCAGTTGGACGAGGCAAGAACATGTGGTTGTAGCCAGAGAACTTAGGGGGTTGTAGCCTCCTTATGGTTGTAGTTAGAGAATTGGGGAGTTAGAGCTTCCCTCAGGTTGTAGCCTAAGAAACTAGGGGGTTGGAGCCTCCTTCTAGTTGCAGCTGGAAAACAAAGGAAGTTGGTGCTTCCAATGAATGTAATTCTTCAAGACATATAAGAAAAAACATTGCGTGGTTTTCTCCCGCTTTGGGTTTCCATGTAAAACACTAGTGTACTATGTATGTGTATGGTTGTTCATTTGTTATTTTCTTATTTACTCTGCAGTTATTGGATGATAATGCTACATTGATATAACACTTGGATTATATGGTTAAAAATGATTAGATTGCTCTATTATTGATTCACCCCCCCTCTCAGTAATCCAACAATATTGACTTGTTCTTCCATTACCATTACTTGGGCTCAATGCATTTTTAGTGCAATTTTATTTGCTACAGAACTATTTCAATCCTTGATTAGAGTTTCAACAAGTCTCCTCCATTTTTTTGGAACTTAAACTTCTTTGACACAACTTCTATGAAGTTTGGGCTACTCCCTTCCCCATTTTTATCCACTACATCAAATCACAAAGATACCACTTGTACTTCTTCACACAGGGGACATGAATTCTCATCTTGAAGTGATGCCAATGATATTGTCTCATTAAATCCCTGGATTTTCAAAATGCTTTGCACTAACTCAATTATCCACATCAACAAGATGACCCGCCTCCTTATTGAATGACATCACCTTATCAGATATTTTGATTTTAATGTAAAGCCATGATTATATTTTGTTGAAGTTTATGCACTCAGAGAATATGTACTATTCATCATGTAGGGATGGTTAAATTTGGAGTCCCACTAGCTCTTGAAATGCTTGATATTATCTTTTAATACATAATAAAGACATTTATCTTAAGTTTGCATATATGTTGTTTTATTGGAATAATCTCCATGAAAACTTGACTCTTACTTTACCACTAGGGTTAGTGATGAGACTCTAACCCCAACTTCTTATGAATCAAGTTTGAGTGTCTATCATTACTCTCATGAAAACCATCCAAAAAAAAAAGATATGAATCTTTAACCCAAGTTGATAAGTTTCCCATTGGCATATCATGTTTCATATTGTAGAGTAGTCAATGTGTTTTATAATTTTTCTATGTTAGGAGTACTTCATTTTACATATAATAGTCATCATTTTTTTTTAATACCACATAAAAAGAGATATTTGTATTTTGAAACACACAACACCTTATGTGTGTGTGTGATCTATGACAATATCTATGATAACTATTGATAAGTTTTTTGCTTCATTCAATCTATGAAATTCAACTAATAATTTTTAATTTTAATTTTTTTTAGGTAATTATGAATTTTCAAGTTTTTTTAATGACTTTTTTACTTTATTCATTTATGAGATTCAACAAATAATTTTGATTTTAATTTTGGTTAAATATTTATGAATTTCATATATAATATCAGCTTTCACATTTTTCAACTATATTCCATTTTTAATGTAATGTTCTATCAAATCTTTGTTGAATAATCCTTCCACTTTACTCAACTTCTTTTCAAAATCCATTTATAATAATTTATGTTATTTAATGTACTATATTTTTCTAAATCCTAAAAAATTAACTATAAATTATGTTTATGAGATTGATGATGCTCCCACTTTATCTTAACTCCTTTTCAAAATTCTTTTATAATAGCTATGTTATTATACTTTTTTAAATCCTTAAAAAACTAACCATATATTATTTTTATGAGCCTCATCCTTCCATTTTGCCTCAACTTCTTTTCAAAATCAATTTATAATAATTTATTTTATCATACATACTATATTTTTTTAAATTTTTGAAAAACTAATCATAAATTATGTTTATGAGATGGATGATCCTTCCACTTTGTCTCAACTTTTTTTCAAAATCAATTTATAATAATTTGTTTAGTGATATGTATTACATTTTTCTAGATTTTTGAAAAACTAATCATAAATTATGTTTATAAGTTAGATGATTCTTCCACCACTTTTCCTCAATTCCTTTTCAAAATCAATTTATAATAATTAATATTATTATATCTATTATATTTTTCTAAATCTTTGAAAAACTAAACACATAATATGTTTATGAACTAGATAATCTTTCCACTTTACCTAAACTCCTTTTCAAAATCAATTTATAATAATTATCTTATATATGTACTATATTCTATTAGATCCTCGAAAAACTAGACTAATATAGATTATGCTTATGAGAAAGATCAATAATCCTTCCACTTTGCTTTAACTCCTTTACAAAATCAATTTATAATAATTATCTTATCATTATATTTTTATACATCTTTTAGATTATGTTTATGAACTTTAAAACAAAATTAAATTCACTTTCATATTCTGTAGATTTTGTTTATAAACTTTTTTATTATTTAAATTCACTTTCATATTAAGTGGAGTGGTTGCAGCAAAAGAATTGATGATTAATTAATTCTATGTGGAATTCCATTGGTGCCTATTCAATCCACTAATGGTGGCATAGCCATCGGTCACTAATTCTGTGTGGAATATTGAACAGTGGATATTATATCTATTTGGAATGTGTGGAATATGGAATAGTGGATATTAATTCTATTTGGAATTTGGTGCGTATCAATTGACTCTGGGACACAATATGAGAATTTAGTGGTACCAATTGACCCTGGCAGGCACGCA
Source organism: Picea engelmannii (assembly GCA_009831015.1). Taxonomy (NCBI): domain Eukaryota; kingdom Viridiplantae; phylum Streptophyta; class Pinopsida; order Pinales; family Pinaceae; genus Picea; species Picea engelmannii. The sequence goes on along the minus strand of ML792316.1, from coordinate 338,283 downwards.
ATATGACTTCCTTTAAGATATAATAATACATTTTCCGGGATTATGTTTTCTCCATGTCAAAATTACAACTTCATCTTGTTATGGAAACATCTAAATAGCAGATACATACAATGTCAATGTATTTACTTTTGTCAACATTATTTACTACTCTTAAATCCGAACTTGCTCAAACCCCGAAAAACTTATTACAACGATAACTAAAGGATTATAGCTCTTTGAAATTTATTTTGATACCTCAAAATGCTTACTAAAGGATTTGATATTTATATTTTTACTTTACCTAAATGTTATTTATTATAATAATTTCTAAATTATTAAGTATTTTATTAACATTTGTTTTTATTAGATTAATTTTGTTTGTTGTAAATTTGTTAAGCTCTTTTGTTGAGGGAGGTAAACCAATTTTTGGAGGTTCAATAATTTTTTTTCCACTAAAAAAAATTAAGAAAGTTTATTAAGGAAAACAAAATTACAATATAGATATTGAGTAGTATTCTAGTTTACCTAAAAAAGTCATATGTACAGAGACTTAATAGTCTTCATTAGATTCTATTGAGCAGTCTATGTAAGTCAAGAAAATTTGTCTTGCTTTTATCACTATCTTGTAAAAATCCCTTCTCAAAAAATTCATCTTTAATATTCTTCAAAAATATGATTATAGTTCCCAAAAAGATTCAAAAGTTTAGAAGGGTTGAGATCATTGATCCATAATTTCAAATAACGTAAAAAATCTAAAACGAAGGTTTATGAGGATAAGAAGAAACTTATCCTTGAGAAGATTCAAGGATTTCCTAGATTCTTTCGTGCAACTCCAATCCTTCTTTGGAAAGCTTGTATGCTTTTGTATTTTTGTCCTTGTAGACATGGGCAAAGGAGAGATGAGTGAAAGATGTTTGCAAATTCTTGATATCTTGAAATAAAGGCTAGAGCGTAAAATTTCTCATCTTGAAGTCTCCTTTCATCCATTGAATGACTAAACGTGAGTCTCCATGAATTTGAATTTGTGAAACTCCTCTTTTGAGGGATAGTAAGAGGACTAGTTTAAGAGCCATAAGTTCACTAAAATTGTTTGTGGCCTGTTTGATTCTATCTTTGAATGAGATGGTATCGTTTGCAGAGAGGAATATAATTTCCGCTCCACCTCTAGATGGAGTACCTTGTGAAGCTCCATCAAAGAAATCCTAGTGAATTTATTTGTTTGTGTGACTTGTTGAAACTCGATTATGTGGTGGAAGAGAGAAAAAAATGAGGATAAGCATTTAGGGTGTTGAGGGTTTGAGTGGCACATTTGAGAGGCAAGGTGTCGATACCCTTGAATAGTTTTGCGTTTCTGGCTAGCCAGATTCCCCAAGCATAAGTGAGGGGGAGAGTTTTGTACCTCTTAGTGTCCTTGTTTTGACACCATCTTCTGACAGTTTCTTTAATGGTGTGCCCTTCCCAAGTGTTATGAAGTATTTTTAATACTTCTATTTCTTGCCAAACTTGTTGCAAGAAAGGGAAAGAGATGATGAGATGGGAGTTGGTTTCTAAATCTACTTTACAAAGACAACATATACCAGGTCCTTCGAAGCTTCTTTTTTAGAGGATATCCCAAGTAAGCGCCCTATTGTTGAGGAAGAGCCACATGAAATTTTTTTATTTAGCATAGAATTTAAACTTCCATATGGGTTTCCACCACCATAGTGGTGGATTGCCAGTTCCTTCTAATGCTAGGGCCTTGTATCCAACCTTCAGTTTGTAACCCCTAGAGGGGTTCAGAGACCATATAACTTCATCTTCCTTATCATTCAAATTGATACTATATTTCCTAAGGTTGTCAATGTAAGCCTTCCAAACATATGCAAATTCCTCCCTAAGATCCACCTTGCTCCATGAGAGGCATTGTTGTTGTCGATTATTCGCTAAAGGTTCCCTTGTTATATGCCTCAAAGTATGGTATCCTTTGAACTTGAGTTCATGTATGAGGGGAATTGGAAATTTGTAAGAGTCCTCCCTTCCAATCCATGGGTCTAGTCCTACCTAAACCTTCTCCCCCTTTCCCACTCTCCAAATTGACCATTTCCCAATCAAGGGGAAAGCCAAAGTAGTTTATTTCCAAATGATCAATGTGTTTTTTTTAATGGGGGTCCTTACTCAATCCTCAATGGATTTTTGGGCAAGGTATTTTTCCTTTATGACTTGTACCCATGGTCCTTGTCCTTATAAAAGCCTCCAAATGTTCTTTGTAGCGAGAGATTTTGAGAACCTGGAAATATTTTTGAGCCCCCACCCTCCTTGAAATTTTGGAATTGCTAGTTTCCTCTAGGAGAGCAAAGTCATTCCCTTTTTCTCTCTTGCACAAAACCAAATGAATATATAGCATAATTACTTGATCCATTCTAGAACACCTTTCGGGATCTAGGTGAAGTACATCCAGTAAACTCGAATAGCCTCAAGGAAAGATTTGACCTGGACCGGATTTCCACCATGAGAAAACCATCTATTATACTATTGATATTTTTTTCAATCTTGGCAATAAGCCACTACCAGTCACCTTTAAGATAAAATTTATCTTTTAAATGAAAACCTAAATATTTGAAACTAATATTAAATTCAATTACAATAAAGGACAAGTGCTAGTATATATATAGTTTTTCTACCTTAAGAGGCCCTAGTAGGATATCATTGATTTGGTTGAGTTGATATTCATGTCGATGTCTTCATAGAAGAGATCCATGATCTCTTTTAGTTTGTCCACCATTCTTTTGGATCCATCGTAGAAAATAAGAATATCGTCAACAAAGAGTAAATAAGAAACATGACAAGTGTTTCCTACCTGAATACCTTTGAAGGTGTCATTAGTTGAGGCTTCCCTAAGAGACTTGCTAAGCCCTTCTACTACTAAAAGAAAAAGGAGTGGGGATAATGGATATCTCTACATGATTCCTCTTTTAAGTTTGAAAAAGGGTGAGACTGCTATGTAATGGAAAGTTTCCTTTATTTCAATTGAATATCAAAGAAACTGCTTTTATTAAAAAAAAAAGATACATATAATGTCAATGTATTTACTTTTGTCAACATTATTTACTACACTTAAATCCGAACTACTCTCGCCATTGCTCAAACCCTAGAAAACTTATTACAATGATAACTAAAGGATTATAGCTCTTTGAAATTTATTTTTCTTTTGGCTCATACCTCAAAATGATTATTACAATGAAAAATAAAGGATTAGATATTTATATTTTTACTTTACCTAAATTTTATTTATTATAACAATTTCTAAATTATTAAAGTATTTATTAATATTTGTTTCTATTAGATTAATTTTGTTTGTTGTAAATTTGTTAATCTGTTTTGTTGAGGGAGGTAAACCAACTTTTAGAGGTTAGTTAAGTAGTTTTATTAAGGAAAACAAAATCACAATATAGATATTGAGTAGTATCCTAGACTGTCTCAAAAGGTCATATATAGAGAGACTCAATAGTCTTCATTAGATTCTATTGCACGAAAAAAAATTGTAGGTCAAGAAAATTTGTCTTGCTTCTATCACTGTAATGTAACAATCCCATCCCAAAAAATTTGGCTTCAATATTCTTCAGAAATATACATATAGTTCCCAAAAAGATTAAAAAATTTACAAGTGTTCAGATCATTGATCCATAATCTCAAATAAAGTAAAAAAGCTAAAACCAAGGTTCATGAGGATAAGAAGAAACTTATCCTTGAGAGGATTCAAGGATTTCCCAGATTATTTCATGCAACTCCAATCCTTCTTCGGAAAGCTTGTCTGCTTTTGTATTTTTTTCCTTGTAGACATGGGAAAAGGAGAGATGAGTGATTTTTTTTTGCAAATTATTGATATCTTGAAATAAAGGCTAGAGCATAAAATTTCTCAGTGTGAAGTCTCCTTTCATCCATTGAATGACTAAAAGTGAGTCTCCATAAATTTGAATTTGTGAAACTTCTCTTTCGAGGGCTAGTATGAGGACTAGTTTAAGAGCCATAAGTTCACTAAAATTGTTTGTGGCTTGTCCGATTCCATCTTTGAATGAGATGGTATGGTTGGGGAGAGGAATATAATTCCCCCAGCCCCACCTTTGGATAGAGTACCTTGTGAAGCTCCATCAAATAAATCCCATGGAATTTCTTTGTTTGTGTGACTTGTTGAAACTCGATTATGAGGTGGAGGAGAGAAAAGTTGAGGATAAGCATTTAGGATGTTGAGGGTTTGAGTGGAAAATTTGAGAGGAAAGGTGTCCATACCTTTGAATAGTTTGGTGTTTCTAGTTAGCCATATTCCCTAAGCATAAGTGAGGGGGAGAGATTTGTACCTCTTTGTTTCCTTGTTTTGACACCATCTTCTGAGAGCTTCTTTAATGGTATCCCCTTCCCAAGTGTTATGCAGTTTTCTTAATCCTTATATTTCTTTCCAAACTTGTTGCAAGAAAGGGCAAGAGATGATGAGATGGGAGTTGGTTTCTAAATTTTCTTTATAAAGACAACATCTACTAGGTCCTTCGAAGCTTCTTTTTTGGAGGATATCTGATGTAAGAACCCTATTGTTGAGGAGGAGCCACATGAAATTTTTTTATTTAGCAGGGAATTTAAACTTCCAGATGGGTTTCCACCACCATAGTGGTGGATTCTCAGCTCCTTTTGATGTTAGGGCCGTGTATCCAACCTTTGGTTTGTAGCCCCTAGAGGGGTTTAGCGACCATATAACTTCATCTTCCTCATCATTCAAATTGATATGTACAACATTTCCTAAGGATTTCAATGTAATACTTCCAAACATATGAAAATTCCTCCCTAAGATTCACCTTGCTCCATGAGAGGCATTGTTGTTGTTGATTATTCTCTAAAGGTTCTCTTGTTATATGCCTCAAAGTATGGTATCCTTTGAACTTCAGTTCATGTATGATGGGAATGGGCAATTTGTAAGAGTCCTCTCTTCTAATCCATGGGTCTAGTCCTACCTAAACCTTCTCCCCCTCTCCCACTCTCCAAATCGACCATTTTCCAATCAAGGGGAAAACCAAAGTAGTTTCTTTCCAAATGATCAATGTTTTTTTTAATGGGGGTTCTAACTCAATATCAATGGAGTTTGGGGAAATGTATTTGTCCTTTATGATTTGTACCCATAGTCCTTGTCCTTGCAGAAGCCTCCATATGTTCTTTGTAGTGAGAGATTTTGAGAACTTGAAAATATTTTTGAGCCCCCACCCTCCTTGAAATTTTGGAATTGCTAGTTTCCTCTAGGAGACCAAAGCCATTCCATTTTTCTCTCTTGCCCCAAACCAAATGAATATATAACATAATTCCTGGATCTGTTCTAGAATACCTTTCGGGATCCAGGTGAAGTACATCCAGTAAACTTGGTTAGACTCAAGGTTAGATTTGACCTGGACCAACATTCCACCATGAGAAAGCCATCTATTACACTATTAATATTTTTTTTTTCGATCTTGGAAATAAGACACTACCAGTCACCTTTAAGATAAAATTTATCTTTTAAATGAAAACCTAAATATTTGAAACTAGTATTAAATTGAGTTACTAGAAAGGACAAGTGCTATAATACTTATAAATTTTCTACCTTAAGAGGCCCTAGTAGGATATCATTGATTTGGTTTGGTTGATATTCATGCTAGTGTCTTCATAGAAGAGATTCATGATCTCTTTTAGTTTGTTTACCATTATTTTGGATCCATTATAGAAAATAAGAATATTTTCAACAAAGAGTAAATAAGAAGCATGGCAAGAGTTTCCTACATGAATACCTTTGAAGGTGTCACTCGCTGAGGCTTCCCTGAGAGACCTACTAAGCCTTTTTACTACTAAAAGAAAAGGGAGTGGGGATAATGGATATCCCTACCTGATTCCTCTTTTAGGTTTGAAAAAAGGTGAGGTTTCTCCATTGATAAGTACAATAAAGGAGACCGATCTAATGCAACCCCTTATGCACATTACAAACTAATGATTGAATCCCAAATGGATTAGGATTAAATGTAAAAAGAGACAACTTACTATGTTGAAGGATTTAGAGAAGTCCACTTTGACATTCATTCCCTTAAATTCTTAGTTTTATCAAGTGGAGGCCTTCTTGGGAAACCCCTATAGCCTCATGGATTTGTCTCTCTTCCAAGAAACCAAAATTCTCAGGGGAGATCTGTCAAGAAAGAATCTATTCTAATCTTCTTGAGACAATATTTGAAATTATCTTGTATATGTTGTAGAACAGTGATATAGGTTACAAATTGTCATAGTAGGATGGGATATTACCCTTAGGAATGAGGTTATAAAGGTGGAGTTGAAAGATGTTAGGGTTCTCCTTGAAATATTGAGTTGTCCATTACTCTTTTGAGACCATATTCATTAGAATCATAGGAGGTGATAAACAATTCAATAGGGAGGCCATTTGGCCTAGGAATTTTGCTAGTTCTTTTGTTATGAGCTTAATGATTCTTATCCTCCACCACGATGTCTTGATTATCCTCTTTTTCAAAAAGTCCAAGGAAGAAGCTAGATAAAAAAATGATAGAATCAATGATAGCTCAGGGGTAATATTTGAATAAAGTTTGAAAGTAGTTTACTCCTTCAACAACAATATCAAGGAATGTCTTGGCCCACAAACCATCCTTTTTTGCAATCTTCCCAACATAATTAATGTTTTTTCTATAGTTGGAAAATCTATGGAAGAACTTTTTGTTATCATCTGCTACCTGAAGATAGATTTCCCTCCTTTTCAAATGCCATTTTTTCTCTCTACCTAGAATTATTTGTCTTATCTTGTTTTCAAGTTGACTTATCTTATATTTTTTAGTTTCTTTCAAAAACACAAAACCCTCCTTAGAAAGACTAGATCTTAGAATCTCTTCCACCTCCCTCAAGGTTTTGTTGTGTTTTTCCTTTTTCTCCCAAGACCATTGAATTATCATATTCCTGACCTTTTTCAAATTTTGGTGGAATCGGATGGGCATTGATTCGTTGAGTGAATCATCAAAGGGTGTCTAGGAATCCTTAATTTTTTTGATAAAATCCTCTTCCTTAAGCTACTTTGGGTTCTACTTGAATGGGTTTGGTGGCTTGCCTTAGGCAGGGGCCACCTTTAGGATCACTAGGTTGTGATTAAAGTCTCCTCCAATAGAGACCCATGGATGGATTTTGAGAGCATGTTCAAGAAACTCCTTCAAAACTAGAAAACGATTCAATATATTTTCTCTTCTTGCCTCACTAGTGCTCCTATTAGTACAGATCGAGGTGAGTTTGGCAGGATCTATGTCCTGTAGCTCTACCCTTTTAAAATTTCTTATGAAGAATTTATATAGGTTGTCAACTTGGTATATTGGCCCCCTGATCTCTGATGCAATAAGGGAGAAATTTAGATCTCCTCCAATCACCACTAGCCTTTTTTGGAGCTAGGATTTGTTGAAGAAGTTTTCCGAGTATTCCATTCTTTCAGAGTAAGGAACATATATATATTCAAACAAGTGAATTATTTCCCCAGTTCCAAAGAAGGGAGAAAAGTCCCTAGCCCTAATGCAAAATCCCAAGAGTTAGAAATAGTGAATAATCTTGTCTTCCAACCTATAACTAGATCTCTAGACCATCCTATAGTGTCAATAAAGTTGAAATCCCAACTCTTTAATAGCTTGGATAATATTGAACTACATGTTCCCTGTCTATCATTATTTCTTGCATGAAAATGATAGAGGGATTATGAGTCTCTATTAACCTTTTAAGGGACAATTTCTTGGAGGAATTGGCTAGTCCTTTGTAGTTCAGCATTAAGAAAATAATTTGGAACCATCCTTAGGGGTGATTTCTCTAAGTTCCTTGAACAAATATTGTTGTCATACACTTCTCTATTTGAAATTGACGTGATTTTGAGCTAGAAATAGGAAGTATTTCCTGCATCTCTATCTAGATTTGGTACTTTTCTCATCCATATGTTCTAATCCTCTCTCAATTCCTCCTTCAAAGATGACATGTCCCCTATTCGTAGGTTTGAGGTTGTATTTTGAAGCATGTTATCCCCACTTTTTGGGGATAACTAGGAGATCATGTCTTGAGTCCCATAGGTCCTAGACATGGAGTACCGAGAGCGGGATTGACTTGAGCATGGCCCTAGAGGGCCTGACTTTTATTCATTCATCATATTTTCTCTTGTCAGCATTAGCAACATCCATCACCATCAACTTGATCCTATATCAGAAGAGGATTTTTCTCCATGAGATAATTGGTCTAGGTATCATGGTATGTGTCACTTTTGATCATTGAAACCTTTAAATATATGCATCTATTTCCTTTTATCTCCAACAACTACTTGGATCTTACATTAGCCCACTTGACCATGCTTGGGTAAATTGACAGGGTGCCCTAACAAGCCTGTTCCCATAGATCTTGGTTTGTCACTGGGGAATTTCTGAAAAGCCATCGTCCGCTCCCATCATGGCACCATTGTTTCATCTTATCTCCCGCTCATTTATTCCATTCCCCTTGTCTGGGCATTGGGTTGACCTATTTGCAGGATTGCACCTTATCTCGTGGGAAGAAGGGGCTAAAGGCCCAGAAGGTAAAAGCATCTAGTAAAATACAAAATCCTAGAAATAAAACCTCGAGATGCTTCACCCAGGGATCCTCGACAAGGTATTAAAAAGCCTTTCAACAAGAAACAAGAGGGACCCAGAAAATAACAAACAAGACCTAGTCAGAGGATAGGGGGTCTCATCATGAGCCAACCTATTAGGTCCATGGGTACTAAACAGTATGACATTGCCACCATCTGGATACCATGCCAGGGCAGTGACCTTTGGTTGCATGGCCAAGGGAAAGGGGGTCTCATCACGAGCCAACCTTCTCATCTCTATGAAAGTACTTGTGGGTAACGTTGTCAGATCTGGTCACCATGCCAAGGAAGTGTCCCCTGGTTAGTTCTTGAACAACAAAAAAAAATCAAATAAAAGAATAAAACAAGAATAAAAAGAATAAAGGCAAGAATGGGCTTGGAAAAAATGCATCCATGATAGGTACAACTCACCTTCTACAAAGGCACCCACAGGTAACACTTATGCATCCTTGGCCCTCATTGCACCCACATGTTTGGACATTCCCTAACCACATCACCTCACTTACATGGCTTGGATGAGATTTTTCTGGAAACTTTCCTTTTACTTGTGGACACTAGCCCAATAGGATGCTTTGTCCTTTTCTCCAATCTTGTATTGCATGTTTTTGTAATGTATTTGATCTATTGACTGATGTATTAGGGGTTTTATGCATATGTTTAATAATATTGATGATGAGATGTGATTGACATTGATATGATCCCTGTGACTGATGAGCCCATGGAGGGCATAGCTTTTGATGTGCAGGACCATGTCCGACGGACAGGTACCATTTGGATCGGTACACATGGGGAGATGACCCGTGTTGGATTACTGAGAGGGGGGGTGAATCAATAATAGAGCAATTTAATTCCTTTTAACCATATAATCCAAGTGTTATATCAATGAAGCATTATTATCCAATAACTGCAGAGTAAATAAGCAATGAACACATGAACAATCATACACATACACAGTACACCAGTGTTTTACGTGGAAACCCAAATCGGGAGAAAACC
>ML792316.1:292488-311558 GCA_009831015.1 Picea engelmannii | reverse complement strand
GACTTCATGACTTCTTCTGTTCTCTTTGCTTCTTCAAGTTGGATTTTCAATGCGATTATTTCTTCTTCCATTCTTCTCTCTTCTTGACCAAACTCTTCCTCAAGTTGGTTTAAATCATTGGTTCTTTCCTTGAGATGATCCATTAATATGTTTTCTCTCTTTTTTGCATCTTCCTTTTGTGCTGCTATGTTGGCTTCTAAACATTTCTTTTGATATTCTAGAGTTTCTTCAATTCTTCTGGCCTCTTCTAGTTGAGATCTTAAATGATTTTGACATTATGGCCTTGTCGGCCTTTTTATGACCTAAAAAGTAAAATTAGGTCATTGATATAGTATATATTGAGGATTTTGATCCTGATTTTAGCATCACAACTGACTCACTCATTAGTGATGTCTAATTTTTGTGCCCTATTTGGGTTATTGGTTGATTTAAGGAAGGCACACTTGTTTAAGGAAGAGATTTTTGGCATTCTATGGTGTTTTTCTTGAAGGAAGGTGTTACAACTAGGGTTTGCATGGTTATTTTTGATGAATTGTAAGTATTTTTATGCAAAAATTCTTAAATGAATGGTTTTAGTCTTATTTTCTTGCATGTATTTATAATTTGTTGAATCAAAACCCTAGGTGACAAGAACGCAAGTAGGTCCTTGTCTCATGTCCCCTGATAGAAAAGCTTTTAGCCATTGAAGAAGAAGAAGAGAGCCTAGCCATATCTACACTCCTTTTTCTTTCTCACTCTAGCTAGCCGTACCACTTTGAATTCAAGAGGAAGAGGACATCCCAGGCCTAGGCTATCTACCCCTAGGGCCATTTTCTTTTAGCGTTTGATGAAAGAGCCTTGCCTTAGCAACACTCTCCCTCTTTAAGCCATCTTGTCTTGACTTTGTATTTCATTTGAGCTAGTTGTTTTCCAGGAAGGAGGAGAGAGCACGAGGACTTACTTTAGAAACACTAGAGTGAGCCTCTCTCCCCTAGGGTTATGATTTTGAAGGCATTCTTTAGCAACACTTCAAAACTTATCCCTCTAGTCCTTTAAAATCTCACCCACTTCAACTCTTGTGTCCTTCACAATTGACTCCATTCTACCCTAAGGCACTGATCCTAAGACCTCCAGTGTTGAAGTAATACTTTGATCCAAACACTCTCAAACTTGAATTTAAAACCCTAACTGCACTAACCCTAACCTACTAACCCTAAGTTGTTGATGTCACTCTTGGTTATTTCATCTTTATGCAACAACGTTTTACTTTATGAGCAATGGAATGATGGTTTAAAGAATTTATTCAATAAAGTGTTGATTTATCCCATTGAATGCCACATCGTTCTAGTATGTATTGGCAAAGTGGCATTATCTTTTCATTGCTATTGTGTAAACGCTGACTTCATCAAAATTTACTTTCAAATTGTGTATATTGAATATCAGATAGTCTTATGAAGTACTAACCCATCGAAATATAGCTTGGACATATCTATTTGCTGTTGTCTTGTTCCAGGCAAGTGTTCTTCATTGGGGATTTACTTCATTATTGGTTGTTTAGCCATGAATTTGTGTTTGGGTGGTGACTCGTGAGGGGGAAAGTTTTTCCTTATCTCATTATCCTTCTGCCTCCTCAAAACCACAAGTCACTGGGGATGTCTCCCCTGGGCCTAACCTCCCTAAAGAGAAAGAACCTCCCCGTCGTGGTGACATTGGGTGGGATAGGTTCCTTTTATGCTAGTTTGGCCTTCAATCTTATATCTCTTTTCCTAGCTACAAACTGTGCAATAAAATTTTGGCGCCATTGTCAGGGAACACTGAGTCAATTCTCCTCAAGATGACACTTTTCAGTAAGCCTTGCCTCATAGACCTTTTTCTTACAAGCTTACTTGGCGACTCCACTAGGGTCTTTTCCATTTTCTTTGGTAGCTTCAAGTAAACTATCTGGTGACTCCACAAACTAAAAAGAGGTTCAATAATCCTCCTTTGTCTTTCAGAAGGAAGCCTCCCAAGAACTCTCCTGTTGTCAAATCACTCTTTGGGAAGATCCTTTCTTTAAGAATCATCTCTATCTCTCAGACCGCTACAAAGAACCGAGCCAACAATCAAAGACAATGGTAATCTAATATTTTCAAACTGTTAGACATGTTAGCCATACCAAGCTGCCCTAGGAAAATGCCACCCAAGTATGAGAAGTGGTTGCCTAAATTCATCGGTACTGATGCAATGAGTGCCAAAGAGCACATGAGCAACTTTTGGGCATTTTTTCAGCTTCACCCCATTAGTGATGATGCTAAAGATCTAGTCATGAAGTTGTTCTCCGCTACTCTTTATGATGCCTCAAGGCGTTGGTACCAGAGCCTTCCTGATGGAAGCATCAAAACCTTGGACATACTTGAAGAGGCCTTTCTCAAAAGATGGAGTGTTAAAGAAGACCCTAACATGCTCCTCACCCGACTGAATAACCTTGCCAAATATGAAAATGAGTCCATTTGGGAGTTCCATACTAGATTTGAGACATTGTTGCAAAGGATTCCCACAAGCCATCATCCAAAAGATGACTACCTCGTCCATGTTTACACCAGATATTTCAATGGCTAACTAGGGTATCTTCTCATAGATAAAAACCCCCAGTCCATTCAGGAAGCCCAAGAGATCGCTACTAAAATAGAGGGAAACCTCCTTTCATCCAATATTGAGCCTTTTGCTAATCCAAGGGGGAGAATAGACACCAAACCAAAAATAGTTCACAACGTTGATCCTACTTCAGACCTGCATGCCAGTATCACCAAGCTGCAAGCCTCTATGGATGGTATCATAAAAAATCAATAGCAAATGATGAGTAGGATTGTCATCTTGGAAAGATATCATACCCAAGTACCCAGGGTCCCTTACAAAGGACAATTCCAGAAGGGGAACCAATTTTATAAACCAAAGAATGAGCAAGAAGTTCCAAACACCTTGGGACCCACAAACGTTGTTGATGAAAATCCTTGGTGCATAGAATGCAGTGAAGCACATTGGGAGCATGAGTGTCCTTACAGTAATGACCATCAACAAGTCAAAAACATGGACCATTTCATTAATTATCCTCAAATAAATATCATCGATGGTGAACATCAAGAAGCTGTAAAAGAAGCGGCTAGGTAAGCAAGAATGGTAGTAATAAACAACCTAGACCAAGAATCATGAGAGAAGCTAAAGAAACAAGAATTTTAGGTATACAGAAGAAAGAAGTTGAACCAACCTACTGTTGACCAGGCAAAGCCCCCACCCCTGGAGATACTTCTTCCCAAGACATCCAAGGCTGGGAAGGTTGACCTAAACTTTGACTTCAAAGGGGCATTATCAAAACTGCATGTAAACGTTCCCCTCAGAGAAGCCATTAAAATCTCGTCTATTAAAGAATGCTTTGAAACTTTCTTTTTGGGATCGAATGAACCCATGGACCCCCCTATTATGTTACAAGACGATCATTTCAGGGTCCAATATGGTGAGAACCCTCCCTTCTTCATGACTTTAATGATGAACAACAAAATCCTCAACAATTGCATATTAGATACAGGGGCGGGTGCCAACATGATGTCACTTAAAGTCATGCGGCAAATGGGTTTGAAGGTCACACGACCCTACAGGAATGCATGTGGCTTCGAATCTAAATCCATACCCACACATGGGGTAGTCAAGAATGTGGAAGTTTGCCTAAAGAAGTAGAAGAAGAAGGTAGTCCACATTGACATCGTGATAGTTGATGTCCCAGATGTGTGGGGAATGTTGTTATCTAGGAAATTTGTTGCAATGTTGGGTGGCACCCTTGAGATGGACCTCACATTTTTGGAATTGCATTTGAAAAATGGAACGATGTGATGTCTCCTCAATGTGCCAATAACTGGAGACCATGTGCAAGATATTACTCACCCCGTCAATAATGACAAAGCACAAGACGAGATGATACAAACCCTCAAAATTATTCTCCAGAAGATATTCCCTTTGCAACAGAAGAGGACTTTGATCAGATCAAATGGCCCAAGAAAGAAGAATACCAACAAATCCTAGATGAATTCAAGAACAAAGAAAATGGGATGGTGAAGATATTAAAGAAAGATGGAGATGGCGTACAAATCTATCCATCTCAACATGAAGTGTTTACTGTAGAATCCCATCCTCCTCCCTCAGCACAATACACCAGGGTTGTCCAAGGGATGACCAAATACAAAGTCAGAAAGTACAAGGAAGGAGACATGGTATGTATGTGGGATATCCAGAAAGGAGAGCCAACTAATGTGAAAGGAAGCGCTCAGTCATGGCTCTGACCCTTCAAAGCTGGAATGGAATCAATTGACGACTCATATTACTTGTCCACTTTGGAGGGAAGAAGGTTCCCATTACCTATTAGCGGGCACCTCCTCAAACCCCACCAAGGTGGGGGGACCTGAATTCATAGGTAAGTGCAGCTAAGTAGGCATTTTGTATTAGTGTATTATACCATTTGCATTTCATGTTAGTTTGCTTTCACATTTGCATTATTAATTGTTTTATTTCAGTCTATATATATAAATATCTATATGTATGTTGGGGTGGCATTACCACCCTAATTTTGTTACTGATAATTCTATCGAGATTGAGAAGGTCTGCAGGTTATTCTAGAGATGTTGAGGTTCTCATACGCTCTACGGTGAGCACATGTCCCCGAGTTGGAGCCAGATGTTATCCCCACTTTTTAGGGATAACTAGGAGATCATGTCCCGAGGCCCACAGGTCCTAGACATGGAGTACCAAGAGCGGGATTGACCTGAGCATGGCCTCGGAGGGCCTGCCTTTTCTTCATTCATGATCTTTTGTCTTGTCAGCAACAACAACATCCATCACCATCGGCTTGATCTTGTATCAGAAGAGGTTCTCACTCCATAAGATAATTGGTCCAGGTATCATTGTATGTGTCACTTTTGATTATTGAAACCTTTAAATATATGCATCTAATTCCTTTTATCTCTAACAACTCTTGGATATTACACTAGCCCACTTGACCATGCTTGGTGAAATCGACAGGGTTCCCTAGAAGGTTTGTGCCCATAGATCTTGGTTTGCCACTGGGGATTTTTTGAAAAGCCATCGTTCGCTCCCATCATGGCACCACTATTTCATCTTATCTTCTGCTCATTTATCCCATTCCCCTTGTCCGGGCATTGGGTTGACCTATTTGCGAATTTTCACCTTATCTCGTGGGAAGAAGGGGCTAAAGGCCCAGAAGGTAAAAGTAGCTAGTAAAAGACAAAAGCCTAGAAATAAAACCTCAAGATGCTTCACCCAGGGACCCTCGAGAAGGCAGTAAAAAGCCTTTCAACAAGAAATAAGAGGGACCCAGAAAATAATAAACAAGACCTAGTCAAAGGATAGGGGGTCTCATCATGAGCCAGCCTATTAGGTCCATGGGTACCTAACAGTATGACATTTGCCACCATCTGGTTACCATGCCAGGGCAGTGACCTTTGGTTGCATGGCCAAGGGAAAGGGGGTCTCATCACGAGCCAACCTTCTCATCTCTGTGAAAGTACTTGTGGGTAATGCTATCAACTCTAGTCACCTTGCCAAGATAGTGTCCCCTGGTTTGTTCTTGAACAAAATAAAAAATAAAAAATAATAATAAAGGCAAGAATGGGCTTGGAAAAAATGCATCCATGACAGGTACAACTCGCCTTCTACAAAGGCACCCACAGGTAACACTTATGCATCCTTGGCCCACATTGCACCCACATGTTTGGACATCCCCTAGCCACATCACCTCACTTACATGGCTTGGATGAGATTTTTCTGGAAACTTTCATCTTTCTTGTGGACACTAGCCCAATAGGACGCCTTGTCCTTTTCTCCAATCTTGTATTGCAGATTTTTGTAATGTCTTTGAGATATTGACTGATGTATTAGGGGTTTTATGCATATGTTTAATAATATTGATGATGATATGTGAGTGACATTTCTATGATCCCTGTGACTGATGAGCCCATGGAGGGCATAACTTTTGATGTGCATGACCATGCTCGACGAACATGTACCATTTGGACCAGTACACATGGGGAGAGGACCAGTTCCGACTTCCATGGGGCTGAAAAGCCCACTAGATGGATGCTGAGACCCCATTAGGGGGTAGAGACAGGAAAAATCTTGATCAGGGGTTTTTCACCTGAGAGGAAGAGGTCGTTCCACCAGAGATGCTCCGACAAGACTAGACCTAGGGGGAATGACCCCTTTTCAGTGGAACGCTAGCCTTGGAAGGCTTAGGAAATCCCCATCTTCATCATGAACTCATCCAACTTCATGGACACTTTTGGAGGCAGACTGTGCAGCAGTGGCATGTGTGACATGTTGGAGAGGTCCCTGGGGGCTAACGTTTTGCTCCTGGATGTCTCATTTGCCCTAGAAAGGGCTAGCACCTCCCTTGAAGGGGATTTTACTCTCTTTTCCACCTAATTAGTGTTTTTACTTAGAATTTAATGTAAAATCAATATGATTTTGACATTATGGCCTTGTCGGCCTTTTTATGACCTAAAAAGTAAAATTAGGTCATTGATACAGTATATATTGAGAATTTTGATCCTCATTTTAGCATCACAACTGACTCAATCATTAGTGAGGTCTGATTTTTGTGCCCTATTTGGGATATTGGCTGATTTAAGGAAGGCGCACTTGTTGAAGGAAGAGATTTTTGGCATTCTATGGTGTTTTTCTTGAAGGAAGGTGTTACAACTAGGGTTTGCATGGTTATTTTTGATGAATTGTAAGTATTTTTCTGCAAAACTTCTTAAATGAATGGTTGTAGTCTTATTTTCTTGCATGTATTTATAATTTGCTGAATCAAAACCCTAGGTGACAATAAAACAAGTAGGTCCTTGTCTCATGTCCCCTGATAGAAATTATTTTAGCCATTGAAGAAGAAGAAGAGAGCCTAGCGATAGCTACACTCCTTTTTATTCCTCCCTCTATCTAGCCATACCATTTTGACTTCAAGAGGAAGAGGACGTCCCAGGCCTAGGCTATCTACACCTAGGGCCATTTTCATTTAGGGTTTGATGAAAGAGCCTTGCCTTAGCAACACTCTCCCTCTTTAAGCCCTCTTGTCTTGACTTTGTATTTCATTTGAGCTAGTTGTTTGCCGGGAAGGAGGAGAGAGCACGAGGCCTTTCTTTAGCAACACCAGAGTGAGCCTCCCTCCCCTAGGGTTATGATGTTGAAGCCTTGCTTTAGAAACACTTCAAAACTCATCCCTCTAGTCGTTTAAAATATCACCCCCTTCAACTCTTGTGTCCTTCACAATTGACTCCATTCTACCCTAAGGCACTGATCCTAAGACCTCGAGTGTTGAAGTAAGACTTTGATCCAAACACTCTCAAACTTTAATTTAAAACCCTAACTACACTAACCGTAACCTACTAACCCTAAGTTGTTGACGTCACTCTTGGTTATTTCATCTTAATGCAACAACGTTTTACTTTATGAGAAATGGAATGATGGTTTAAAGCATTTATTCAATAAATTGTTGATTGATCCCATTGAATGCCACATCATTCTAGTATTTATTGGTGAAGTGACATTATCTTTTCATTGCTATTGTGTAAACATTGACTTCGTCAACATTTACTTTCAAATTGCATATATTGAATATCAAATAGTCTTATGAAGTACTAATCAATTGAAATATAGCTTGCACATATCTATTTGTTGTTGTCTTGTTCCAGGCAGGTGTTCTTCATTGGGGATTTACTTCATTATTGGATGTTTAGCCGAGACTTTCTGTTTGGGTGGTGACTTGTGAGGGGAAAAGTTTGTCCTTATCTCATTATCCTTCTACCTCCTCAAAACCATAGGTCACTGGGGATGTCTCCCCTGGGCCTAACCACCCTAAAGAGAAAGAACCTCCCGATCATGGTGACATTGGGTGGGATAGGTTCATGTTACGCCAGTTTGGCCTTCAATATTATAGCCCTTTTCCTAGCTACAAACTGTGCGATAACATTTTGGTTACGTTTCCGGGAACACTGAGTGAATTCTCCTCAAGACGACACTTTTCGGTAATCCTTGCCTCAGAGACCTTCTTCTAACAAGCTTACTTGGCAACTCCACTAGGGTGTTTTCCCTTTTCTTTGGTATTTTCAAGTAAACTATCTGGGGACTCCACAAACTAAAAAGAGTTTCAATAATCCTCCTTTGTCTTTCAGAAGGAAGCCTCCCAAGAATTCTCCTATTGTCAACTCACTCTTCGGGAAGAGCCTTCCTTTAAGAATCATGTCTAGCTCTCAGATCGCTACAATGAACCCAACCAACAATCAAAGACAATGGTCATCTAGTCTTTTCAAACTGTTAGAAATGACAGCCATACCAAGCTACCCTAGGCTAATGCCACCCAAGTATGAGAAGTGGTTGCCTAAATTCACCGGTACTGATGCAATCAGTGCCGAAGAGCACATGAGCAACTTTTGGGCATTTTTTCAGCTTCACCCCATTAGTGATGATGTTGAAGATCTAGTCATGAAGTTGTTCTCCTCTACTCTTTATGATGCCTCAAGGTGTTGGTACCATAGCCTTCTCGATGGAAGCATCAAAACCATGGACATACTTGAAGAGGCCTTTCTCAAAATATGGAGTGTCAAAGAAGACCCTAACATGCTCCTCACCCGACTGAATAACCTTTCCAAATACGAAAATGAGTCCATTCGGGAGTTCCATACTAGATTTGAGACATTGCTGCAAAGGATTCCCACAAGCCATCATCCGAAAGATGACTACCTCATCCATGTTTACACCAGATATTTCAATGGCCAACTAAGGTATCTTCTCAGAGATAAAAACCCCCAGTCCATTCAGGAAGCCCAAGATCTCACTACTAAAATAGAGGGAAACCTCCTTTCATCCAATATTGATCCTTTTGCTAATCCCAGGGGGAGAATAGACACCAAACCAAAAATAGTTCACAACGTTGAGCCTACTTTAGACCTGTGTGCCAGTATCGCCAAGATGCAAGCCTATATGGATGGTATCATTAAAATTCAAGAGAAAATGATGAGTAGGATTGTCAGCTTGGAAATATCTTAGACCGAAGCACCCAACATCCCATACAAAGGACAGTTACAGAAGGGGAACCAATTTTATAAACCAAAGAATGAGCAAGAAGTTCCAAACACCTTGGCCCCTGCAAACATTGTTGATGAAAATCCTTGGTGACTAGAATGTAGTGAAGCACATTGGGAGCATGAGTGTTCTTATAGTAATGGCCATCAACAAGTCAACAACATGGACCATTTCATGGATTTTCTTCAAATAAATATCATCGACGCAGAACATCAGGAAGCCGTAAAAGAAGTGGCAAGGTCAACAAGAATGGAAGTAATAAACAACCTAGATCAAGAATCATGAGAGAAGCTAAAGAAACAAGAATTTCAGGTATACAAAAGAAATAAGTTGAAACAACCTACTGCTGACTAGGAAAAGCCCCCACCCCTGGAGATACTTCTTCCCAAGACATCCAAGGCTGGGAAGGTTGACCTAAACTTTGACTTCAAAGGGGCATTATCAAAAATGCATGTAAACGTTCCCCTCAGAGAAGCCATTAAAATCCCATTTATCAAAAAACGCTTTGACACTTTCTTTTTGGGATCGAATGAACCCATGGACCCCCCTATTATGTTGCAAGTTGATCATTTCAAGGTCCAATATGGTGAAAACCCTCCCTTCTTCATGACTTTAATGATGAACAACAAAAGCCTCAACAATTGCATGTTAGATACAGGGGCATGTGCCAACATGATGTCACTTAAAGTCATGCGAAAAATGGGTTTGAAGGTCACACGGCCCTACAATAATGTATGTGGCTTCGAATCTAAAGCCATACCCACACATGGGGTAGTCGAGAATGTGGAAGTTTTCCTAAAGAAGTACCCGAAGAAGATAGTCCACATTGACATTGTGGTAGTTGATGTCCGAGATGTGTGGCAAATTTTGTTATCTAGGAAATTTGTTGCAATGTTGGGTGGCACCCTTGAGATGGACCTCACATTTTTGGAATTGCCTTTGAAAAATGGAATAATGGGCTGTCTCCTCTATGTGCCAATAACTGGAGACCATGTACAAGATATTACTCACCCCATCAATAATGAAAAAGCACAAGACTAGATGATACAAACCCTTCAAAAGTATTCTCCAGAAGATATTCCCTTTGCAATGGAAGAGGACTTTGATCAGATCAAATGGCCCAAGAAAGAAGAATACCAACAACTCCTAGATGAATTCAAGAACAAAGAAATTGGGACGGTGAAGATATTAAAGAAATCTGGAGATGACATACAAATCCATCCATCTTAACAATAAGTGTTTACAGCAAAAGCCCATCCTCCTTGCTCAGCACAATAAGCCGGGTTTGTCCAAGGGATGACCAAATACAAAGTTAGAAAGTACAAGGAAGGAGACAGGGTATGGATGTGGGATACCCATAAAGGAGAGCCAACTAATGTGAAAGGAAGCGCTCAGTCATGGCTCAGACCCTTCAAAGTTGGAATGGAATCAGTTGACGACTCATATTACTTGTCCACATTGGAGGGAAGAAGGCGCCCATTACCTATCAGTGGGCACCTCCTCAAACCCCACCAAGGTGGGGGGACCTGTCTTCATAGGTAAGTGCAGGTAAGTAGGCATTTTGTATTCGTGTATTTTACCATTTGCATTTCATGTTAGTTTGCTTTCACATTTGCATTATTGATTGTTTTATTTCAGTCTATATATATATATCTATATGTATGTTGGGGTGGCATTACCACCCCAATTTTTTTACTGATACTTCTATCGAGATTGAGATGGTCTACAAGTTATGCCAAATATGATGAGGTTCTCATGTGCTCTATGGTGAGCACATGTCCTCGAGTTGGAGCCATATGTTATCCCCACTTTTTAGGGATAACTAGGAGATCATGTCTCGAGGCCAACAGGGCCCATACATGGAGTACCGAGAGCGGGATTGACCTGAGCATAACCCTGGAGGGCCCACCTTTTCTTCATTCATCATATTTTGTCTTGTCAGAAACAACAACATTCATCACCATCAACTTGATCCTATATGAGAAGAGGTTCTTGCTCCATGAGATAATTGGTCCAAGTATCATGGTATGTGTCACTTTTGATCATTGAAACCTTTAAATATATGCATCTAATTCCTTTTATCTCTAAAAACTTCTTGGATCTTACATTAGCCAACTTGACCATGCTTGGGGAAATTGACAGGGTGCCCTAGCAAGCCTGTGCCCATAGATCTTGGTTTTCCATTAGGGAATTTCTGAAAATTCATCGTCCGCTCCCATCATGGCACCACTATTTCATCTTATCTCCTGCTCATTTATCCCATTCCCCTTGTCCAGGCATTAGGTTGACCTATTTGTAGGATTTCACCTTATCTCATGGGAAGAAGGGGCTAAAGGCCCAGAAGGTAAAAACAACTGGTAAAAGACAAAAGCCTAGAAATAAAACCTCGAGATGCTTCGCCCAGGGATCCCCAGGAAGGCAGTAAAAAGCCTCTCAACAAGAAACAAGAGGGACCTAAAAAATAATAAAGAAGACCTAGTCAGAGAATAGGGTGTCTCATCATGAGCCAACCTATTAGGTCAAAGGGTACCTAACAATATGACATTTCCACCATCTGGTTACCATGCCAGGGAAGTGACCTTTGGTTGCATGGCCAAGGGAAAGGGGGTCTCATCACGAGCCAACCTTCTCATCTCTATGAAAGTACTTGTGTGTAGCGCTATCATCTCTGGTCACCATGCTAAGGCAATGTCCCTTGGCTATTTCTTGAACAACAAAAAAAAAGAAAATAAAGGAATAAAACAAGAATATGAAGAATAAAGGCAAGAATGGTCTTGGAAAAAATGCATCCATGACAGGTACAACTCACCTTCTACAAAGGCACCCACAGGTAACACTTATGCATCCTTGGCCCTCATTGCACCCACATGTTTGGACATCCCCTAGCCACATCACCTCACTTACATGGCTTGGATGAGATTTTTCTAGAAACTTTCCTTTTTCTTGTGGACACTAGCCCAATAGGATGCCTTGTCCTTTTCTACAATCTTGTATTGCAGGTTTTTGTTATGTCTTTGAGATATTGACTGATGTATTAGGGGTTTTATGCATATGTTTAATAATATTGATGATGAGATGTGATTGACATTTCTATGATCCTTGTGACTAATGAGCCCATGGAGGGCATAGATTTTGATGTGCAAGACCATGCCTGACAGACAAGTACCATTTGGACCAGTACACATGGGGAGATGACCAGTTCAAACCTCCATGGGGCTGAACAGCCCACCAGATGGATGTTGAGACCCCATTAGGGGGGAGAGACATGACAAAGCTTGATCAGGGGTTTTTCACCTGAGAGGAAGAGAACGTTCCACCAGAGATGCTCCGATAAGACTAGACCTAGGGGGAATGACCCCTTTCAGTGGAACACTAGCCTTGGAAGGCTTAGGATGTCCCCATCTTCATCATGACATCATCCAACTTCATGGACGCTTTTGGAGGTAGACTAGGCAGCAGTGGCACATGTGGCATGTTGGAGAGGCCCCTGGGGGGCTAATGTTTTGCTTCTAGATGTCTCATTTGCCCTAGAAAGGGCTAGAACCTCCCTTGAAGGTGATTTTTCTCTCTTTTATGCCAAATTAGGGTTTTTACTTAGAATTTAATGTAAAAAAAATTTGATCTTGACATTATGGCATTGTCGACCTTTTTATGACCTAAAAAGTAAAATTAGGTCATTGATACAGTATATATTGAGGATTTTGATCCTCATTTTAGCATCACAACTGACTCACTCATTAGTGAGGTCTAATTTTTGCGCCCTATTTGGGTTATTGGCTGATTTAAGGAAGGCGCACTTGTTGAAGGAAGATATTTTTGGCATTCTATGGTGTTTTTCTTGAAGGAAGGTGTTACAACTAGGGTTTGCATGGTTATTTTTGATGAATTGTAAGTATTTTATTGTAAAACTTCTGAAATGAATGGTTGTAGTCTTATTTTGTTGCATGTATTTATAATTTGCTGAATCAAAACCCTAGGTCACAAGCACACAAGTAGGTCCTTGTCTCATGTCCCCTTATAGAAAAGATTTTAGCCATTGAAGAAGAAGAAGAGAGCCTAGCCATAGCTACACTCCTTTTTCTTCCTCCCTCTAGCTAGCCGTACCATTTTGACTTCAAGTGGAAGAGGACGTCCCAGGCCTAGGATATCTACACCTAGGGTTGTTTTCTTTTAGGGTTTGATGAAAGAGCCTTGCCTTAGAAACACTCTCCCTCTTTAAGCGCTCTTGTCTTGACTTTTTATTTCATTTGAGCTATTTGTTTGCTGGGAAGGAGGAGAAAGCACAAGGCCTTGCTTTAGCAACACTGGAGTGAGCCTCTCTCCCCTAGGGTTATGATTTTGAATCCCTACTTCATCATCACTTCAAAACTTATCCCTATAGTCCTTTAAAATCTCACCTCTTTCAACTCTTGCGTCCTTCACAATTGACTCCATTCTACCCTAAGGCACTGATCCTAAGACCTCCAATGCTGAAGTAAGACTTTGATTCAAACACTCTCAAACTTGAATTTAAAACCCTAAATGCACTAACCCTAACCTACTAACCGTAATTTGTTGATGTCACTCTTGGTTATTTCATCTTGATGCAACAACGTTTTACTTTATGATCAATGGAATGATGGTTTAAAGCATTTATTCAATAAAGTGTTGATTGATCCCATTGAATGCCACATCGTTCTAGTATTTATTGGCGAAGTCACATTATCTTTTCATTGCTATTGTGTAAACATTGAATTCATCAACATTTACTTTCAAATTGTGTATATTGAATATCAGATAGTCTTATGAAGTACTAACCCATCGAAATATAGCTTGCACATATCTATTTGTTGGTGTCTTGTTCTAGGCAGGTGTTCTTCATTGGGGATTTACTTCATTATTGGCTGTTTAGCTGGGACTTTCTGTTTGGGTGGTGACTTGTGAGGGGGACAGTTTTTTCTTATCTCATTATCCTTCTGCCTCCTCAAAACCACAGGTCACCGGGGACGTCTCCCCTGGGCCTAACCTCCCTAAAGAGAAAGAACCTCCCCATCGTGGTGACATTGGGTGGGATAGGTTCCTTTTACGCTAGTTTGGCCTTCAATCTTATATCCCTTTTCCTAGCTACAATCTGTGTGATAAAAAAGCCTCATAAGAGTGGGATTCACTAAGAGGTTTCAAATCCAATGGTTTCTCAGGGGGTGGGGGGATAGGGAAATCCAATGGATTTTGTTAAGTTGAGGGGAATATCCCAATTAATATAAAGGAATGAGAGAAGAGGAATAGGGGATAGATATATCAAAAAGGATGGATAATAAATCACTAGGTCGATCCACAAAATTATGCTTTAGCCCTACCTCCTAGGACTCGAAAATGAAATGGCTAGAGGAATTTTTTAAATGAGGGGAAGAAGGTGAAAATTTCTTACCCCAAACCATCGAGTGGTCTTGAAGTTGAAGATGATCCAAGGGTAGATTCTT
Organism: Picea engelmannii; assembly: GCA_009831015.1. NCBI lineage: Eukaryota > Viridiplantae > Streptophyta > Pinopsida > Pinales > Pinaceae > Picea > Picea engelmannii. Next base: position 297,000 of record ML792316.1, on the reverse strand, counting down.
CTATGGTTCTTTGATCTCCTTTGATGAAGTATCTGATGTCGAATTTCCTTCCCATGAGGATTTATGAATGTCTTAAGAGGGGTTATTATTTGGAGGAGAATGGGCTGGGTCTTTTGCATCTTGGGGATCTTTTCAAACCCAAACTTTTCTTTTGAACTTGAGAGAGAAATCCTTAACTAGATGGCCATATTGGTGACACCAACCACTTTTAAAAGGGATCCCTTCATAGTCAACAATTTGGTAGATATTTGGAGGGCCTTTTCAAATTATTATAGAGTCAGCCAAACCCTTAGAAAAGTCGAGTCCCACTAGTATTCTAGCCATCCCTGTATAGATAGATTCATGGAACGAATTATAAATTTCATAAAAAAGGACTAGATAATTCCTAGTTTCTTTAAATACCTCCTTTGACTAGAGGATCAAAGGGAACCCGAGTATTCTTACCTAAACTAGAGTGAAGTCGTGATGGCTCGAATGAGTGTCGAAATGCAGGTGCCATTTATTAAGGTATAAATCCCGCGATACCCATTTCTACCTATTCTGTAGGACCTTGTATGCATATTTTGTGGTTTTGAATGTCCAAATGAGCCAACCCTTATCAAGAACCATACTTTGTGGAGTGTAACCAAGTAATGCACCAAATTTTTTCACAGACCATATTTTTAGGGAGTCTCCTCCCATTCTTTTGCTTGGAAAATGGATGAGCAGAACACAATCCTCTAGCTCCATGATCTCATTAATCTTAATACTATGTCCAAGTTGTAAATTGATGTCTTATGTCTTGTGATTGATACCTTTCCTTTTTTTTTTTAGGGTTCCCTAGTCCTCATAGTCCTAAGTCTTCCTGGAATTAGTGGAGGACATGTCGCTCATGAGATCACCCATTAAACACTTACCAATTAATCCTTCATCTTGGTTAAATCAATCATCAATGTTTCCTCCATTATACCCAAATCAATGTTTCCAGAGGTCATTTGATATTCCTCACACTTGATAAAAAGAGAAAGTTATAGTTCATCCCCATGACTTTCAAGATTGCTAACATTTCATAGTTCCACATGTCATAATTCCACAGGTCATAATTCTAGAGGTCAAATTTCCCAAGATCATAGTTCCAAAGGTCAAAGTGTCGTGGGTCATAGTTCTAGGGGTCATAGTTCCATAGGTCATAGTTCATGGGGTAAGAAATTTTCACCTTCTTCCCTTTCTGTAGTATGCATGCAATACCAAACACTAAGTAGTATGCATGCAATGATGTCAATGTAGCTACAACCTACTGGAAAAGGAAAAAAATAGTTACTAATGGTTGTAAAAATAATAATATAGGTTTTGGATTGCAAAATTTGACATAACTATTGTTATTAATAAATGGAATAATAAATATTACTGAATTATTTTGGATTTTCTTTTTTAAATAGAAACTACTAATGTTTTCTAAAATGAAATAAAATAGATCTTGTGAGAACGAGGCCGCACCCATGTTTATTCTTATTATCAAGATTCAGGAAGACATTAAAAACACAAGTGGGAAGGTATTTAAATGTGGATTCTCAAAAACCAAATATAATGAGAAAATAAGTGTGCAAGAAGGTGTTTTCTAGCTTCACCCAAAGGAATAAAATTTCCATCACTGCAATTGTAATTTAATATTAATGAGCCTTACCTCTCTGGTTTTGGGCAGTGTTTCTGAATCCTTGATATTTTCTTCCCTCTCAACCTTCAGTTTTCAACCTGTAGGATGTGATACAGTCCAATTTCCAAAAAATCCTCGTGACTTGTAAGTTGTGAGCGTGCAACCTGTGCTATAATATTTGTAACTTATGCAATGTGATATGCATGCAACTTGCAAGTTGCAACCTCCATCTACTATAGAATTTGTATCATGTATTGTGCATGGCCTTTGCTATAGAATTTATAACTTGTGTTATGTATGCTTTACACAAAAATCAGCATTCAAATTTAGGAAATTGTTATTATATTATATTATATATATTTTTTATATGATATGATATGATATGATATTATATTATATATATATTTTTATATGATATGATATTATATTATATTATATATTGTTGTTAATAACATATTGTTATTATACACACACACACACAAATTTTTTATTTGCCCATCAAATTGACGATTTAAAAAATTAAGTGAACGTCATTAATGACATGTAAATTTAAAAATTTTCTGTATTTGATGATTAAAAATGGGTAAATACCCGTCAAATTTAACCACTGACAGAAAGTCGAGACTTGTGGTTGCGCAGTGGGTGCGCGAAGTTGAATGGGACATATGGATCAACAAACTTGTAACATACATATAAAATTTATGTTTCCCCGTGTTGAATGACATATCATATAAAATTTATTACTCACCCTAATTGAAGGATGTTGAGAAGAAACACAGAAAGAAAAATCTTCGTATTCGATCAGACATAAAGGTGGACTAGATGTGGAAATTAATAGTTGATGTTGAATTTGGATGGTACATTAGTTTTTACTGGGACATGAGAGACGTGCAAATACTCATTAATTTGATGTGATGTGGAGTTTATTGGGCATTGTTAATATTCAATTTATTAGTATAAATGTTGGGCGTTGGCTAAAAGCCAAACAAAATGAACCTTTTCTGATCTTATTGTTACTCATAGATTCCGACCATTCATTTTACGTCTGGCAATCCATTTTTCCTTTGATCCTCTTCATGATGTCATCTTTGTTAGCAGTATTGTTGTCGTTAGCACCATTTCCAATGTATACATAATACATTGGCCCCTATGTGGATGTAGGCGATTAATAGCGGGATAGATTGGTTGATTTAAATTTTAAAATTTAAATTGAGGGACCACGCCATTCTCCTTCTTGCACAGTTATTCAGGAAAAAGGCACTCATCAAAAAAGAACAAACCAAAAAATGTGTCTGTGCAAATGGATTGCTTCCCAATACTATAATTTCCATTATCTGCGATTGATTTTGTAAATTAGATTAACATGGTTGATAGCTATTATACATACGTCTTCATTTTAGCAGAGAAAATAGAGTGGTAACCGAGATTCAGAACAATACAAAAATGGTCATTGTGAGGCTTGTTTTGGCAATCTCATCCCTTGTTTCAGTTTTAATTATGCAAGTTGTTTACGTAGAACTGATTTCATTTTATGTTAGGCATGCCCATTCAGATTCTGTGTTTGGATTGGTAATCCTTTTCTGATCAACATATCATAATATGTGGTTGTTGAAACATAGGAGGTTGTTTTTGGTTCCTTACTTTTGGGATAAGAGGTGTTATCAATAGCGATTGGCCTATAATTCAACCCATTGTTTAATATTACAAACCATATTGCATAATTTTTCCAGTGCTTATACTTGCGATGGGGTGCAGAATCAGATTCATCGTTCATGACTTATATATGCTAATATTGCAGGGTACAATGTGATTAATTGGAGATTCTTTAAAAAATATTCCTTCAATCAATAAAATTTCCCATAAATTTATTTGGAATAATGTATCTAATTTGCATTGGTGTCTGGTTTTATGGGATGTTTCGACACTTTGTTGAAGTATTGAATTATTATTTATGACACAAATTTTGGGTCTGATATTTAAGACTTATGAATTATTCCTTCAATTAGAGTCATATTAAATGATTGTAGTCTCTATATAACAAAATTAGATGGGATTTTTCGTTATATTTGCTGCATTGTTTTCTTTGAAGGTCAGATCCAATCACAAGATAATCATAGATAGATGACATTAATGAACCACATTTTTCTCCAAGTCAATATCACCAGGTTCCAAAATACTTTAGAAGCACAAAGAAAGTTCATAGCGCAAAGTAAGTTCGTAACGCAAAGCATAAAATGGGTCTAAAGTTATGAAAGGGAGATAAAAAAACATAAAGATTTTATGGAAAAATTTAAAAAAACTATATTTTAAAATTATGAGAGGTTTTGCCAATAAATATATGAGAGATTTCATAAAAATATATATGAGAGATTTCATTAATAAATTTTAAAGATAATTTTTTAAAAATAACTTTAAAAATATAAAATATAACATAAAAAGTATGGGACTTATATTTCAAAACCATCAAAATATATATCTTTTTTTTAAGTGTATAAAGTTTATGTTTTTCTATTATTACAAATTAGTTATAATAAAAATATGATAAAACAAGTCCAGTGGATTAGCTCAAGTGGATGAGTGTCATTGTTTGTTCGAATGAGGTTCTGGGGGGGAGTTGTTTGTTCAAATGAGGTTCTGGGGAGAAAGTACTCGGGGCAGGAAAAAAAATGATAAAACAATAAAATATTGGTTAGGAGGAATTATTAAAGATATACTCACAACTTATCATATGGTAATAAAAGATAAAAGATAATATATAGGAAATCAATTACCTTAGTGAATATATAATATTTATTTATGAAAAATTAGTATAACTTAGAAAAATCCACATCTTCCAATAGTAATATGTTATTTTTCTTTTAAAATATAATGTATATGTT
>ML792316.1:269737-290713 GCA_009831015.1 Picea engelmannii | reverse complement strand
ATGGTGTATTGTGGTGTATTGGTGTAACTCTTATACTATTGTTCATTGCTCATTGGATATAGTTGAATGGTTTAAGTATAAGTTGAAAAAGGTTTTAAATTGTACTTGATATTGATTCACCCCCCTCTCAGTATCAACAATTTCATGAGTGATGAATATGTGGATCATATTAGAAAACATGGTTGAAAACAGAGATAGGATTAGGAAGTTAGAAAAATGGATGTGCTTTTGTTTATGCAACCAAACCACTAGGTTTCTAAGTCTAAAGATAAAACCAAAGCAACAAACTCATAATAATGTGCATGCATTATTAATAATGCATATGTGTTTTTATTACATAATTTAATAACTATGAAAAACTTCCTTCACCTTTACATGTTTCAAAATGAAGTCTTTATCATTAGGACCTATTTTCCTCTTTCAGGTATAATCAAGGCCCCTAGGTCCATCTCCCTTGTGAAAAAACACCTAACGACACCTACAATACCACTTGGGGGTCAAAGAACCCATAAAAAAATCCTAGAAGGTTCATTTCCTATGTAAGGCCCTTGTTTTCCTTTTCACAATGGTTTAGGCCCCTAGACCCATTACTATTTCTCAAAATCAATTAATGGAAACCATATCCCACTAAAAGGACAAAAATCCGATAGAAAGGACCTATGTGGTGTTTCAATGCATTTTTTAGCATGCTTAAGCTTCAAAAGCTTTGTTAAATTCACAAGGCCCTTGTTATACTTCCCTAATCATTCTTAAGATGAAAGGATCCATTAGTGTTACTGGTAACATCATAATGTCCCTTTGTAAACCATTGATAATTGAAAGATGCCCAAGAGATCAATGTTTTGTGGATTGTAGATGTTTTTCACAGTGATTGAGATTGAGAAGTCTCATTTAGGGCACAAGGTAGCCCATAGAAAATTTTAGGGGCTATATATCACCCATGGGCTTTTTTCCATGCTTTTTCCAAAAAAAAGATTTGCCAATTTCCATTTTTTCTAAAAATGATTTCGCCCAAATTTTATAGAACATTTTTTTTTTACTTAAGAAATAGCCCAAATTTTATAGAAACTATATAAAATCCTCATAAATTTGAATATTTTTACAAAAATATGACCAAACATTTTATAGTTTACATATTAAGAACTAGTAAGAATCACCAAGATTTCTACAGTTTAAGATAAATTTCCATCGTTAAAATTATCTAAAGCCATTGTTTTCATCATGTGACCTTGGTTAGCAGTATGCCCATTCTTGGTGCACAACTAACCTAATCATGCACCCATAACACCCTTCGAGGAAATTGATAACCAACATATGTCTAATGTGATGGTTTGAGAACTTTCCCATGGATCTTGAGATTGAGAAGTAAGGTATAGGGATAGAGGATCTTAATCCCTCCACTAATTATGGTCAAGGACCTATGACCCATCCATGATATTGGAAACCTATACATGCCTGCATTACCTGCATCCATGAGAATTCATAATGTGTTCAATGTTTCTTTATTAAATAAGTATATACCTTATCCTAACCATGTAATTGATTGGACTATGACCTAGGTGGAGCACAGAGGAGATTTTCGGGTGGAGCCAGTGTGCATCCTAGACTGAAAAATAAAGGCACTCCAAAACAAAGCCACCAGACTAGTAAAGGTCCAGTGGACTTGCTACAATTTTGAATATGCCACGTGGAAGTATGAGGAGGCCATGTATGAAGAGTACCTACAAGTTTTTGAAAGTTTTGAAAAAAGATGAATGTGCATGTGTATATTTAAGTGAATGAAGACTCCATTTTGGTAGTTGGGAACTCTTTTGGAGCCACATATCATATGCTTCCTTTATGATATATGCTTGGGCCCTAGAAGGGTAGTGGTACATTTGAGGGACTGTGAGTAGTGAAGGGGGTACACTTCCTTGGGTTTTTGCAGGTTGTGGGGAAGAGAGAGATTGATGGTTGGAATTGTTGTGGGAGTTTTCAACTTCTGAACGTAGCAAGTATTTAGCTATGAAAAGATTTGTATGTAATTATGAAATTATGTATGGTAATTTGCACTGAAAAAATGCAGTTTGGAAGGGGAGGGAAATTTGACATCCTTGTTTTAATCCCCAGTTTAGTTAGTGATGTGTATTTTACATAAGATATATGGCCATGGGCCAAGCAATGTAATATGTAAAATTTGTAAATCAAAATTATAAATAAATATAACACCATCTACAGGTGGACACAGACCAAGTAATGGGGGAATAAGTATCCATAGGAGAGGGGAGGGTCCAAGGGGTGAAAAAATTGGGAAATATTCATGGGTATTAATATCAACCCACCTTGTTCTAGAACTTACCTTGTGTATGAGCCTTCTATTTCCTTTGGAGTGTTTCCAGATCCAATGATTGAGTGTGTGTAAGAATGTGGGTGTGCAAAATCAGTTCAAATAGTTATTATGAGCATGGGGTTGATTACAACCCTCCTTGGGAGGAGTGTGAGCCAAGCAAGCAAACAAGAAAGGGGAAATTCATATGGGAAACAAGGATCCTTTTGGCTAGGGAGTTTTGGGGAGACACAATTTTTTTTTTCCAGTGGATCCAGAGACAACAAGTTCAAGAGAAGTGTAGGAGAGCAGATCAGTAGAGATAAAGAAGAAGGTTGTAAGGCCTGCACAATGAACTCTCTGTGAGAGAGCTTTCCCTGGGAGAAGTAATCCATGTGTTGTAATCTTCTTAGTAGTTGACATCCCCAGAGTCCCCAGTAAAGATATTCCTGTCCGACCAAGTGCACTGCAACTGTGGGAGTGAAGAGGGAAGGCATGAGGGATTGTGAGTAGTGAAGGGGGATCCCCTTCCATGGTTTTTGTAGGTTGTGGGGAAGAGAGCTAGGTGGATTGGAATAGTTGTAGGAAGAAATAGTTACAGGGGGAAGTGTTGGGACTGTGAGGGGACAACCAATTTTGTGGGTTCGTATCCCCATCATGGGGTTGATCTGCTGCTAATGTCTAGAGTAGAAGATATATAGTTGGGTGGAACACTCATCCCTTGTAGTCGATTGCCTCTTAGTTTCTTAAAGACAAGTGTTAATCTTTGTGTTTATATTCTTATTCATAGATTTAAATGTTATGCATAATAACTCTTAGTTCAATATTTTATATGTTTTTATGAGTTGTTGTTTTAGTTTCAGGTCAAAGTTCACAAGGTCAAAGTTCTCAAGGTCACAGTTCCAGAGGTCAAAGTTTTTGAAGTCAAAGTTCCAAAGTTCAAAGTTCCACAGGTCATAGTTTCAGAGGTCAAAGTTCCTGAGGTCAAAGTTCCTAAGGTCATAATTCCCGAGGTCAAATTTCCTAAGGTCATAGTTCTAGAGGTCAAAGTTCCAAAGGTCATAGTTCCATGGGTCATAGTTCCTCAGGTCATAGTTCTAGTGGTCATATTTCTAGAGGTCAAAGTTCCACAGGTCATAGTTCCTGGGGTCAAAGTTCCATAAGTCATAGTTCCTAGGGTCATAGTTCCAGAGGTCATAGTTCATTGGGTCATAGTTCTAAAGGTCAAAGTTCCATAGGTCATAGTTCCAGAGGTCATAATTATTGGGGTCATAGTTCTAGAGGTCATAGTTCTACATGTGAAAGTTCCTGAGGTAAATGTTACTAAGGTCATAGTTCCTAAGATCCAATTTCCCAAGATCATAGTTCCAAAGGCCATAGTTCCACGGGTCATAGTTCTAGGGGTCATAGTTCCAAAGGTCATGGTTCTAGAGGTCATAGTTCCATGAGTCATAGTCCCTAGGGTCATAGTTCTAGACGATGCAGTTCAAGAGGTCGTAGTTTCACGGGCAATAGTTCCCAGGGTTATAGTTCCACAAGTCACAGTTCCAGAGGTCAAAGTTCTAAAGGGTGTAGTTCCAAAGGTCATAGTTCTTGGGGTCATATTTCCAGAGGTCATAGTTCCTAGGGTCATAGTTTCACAGGTCATAGTTGTTGTGGTCATATTTCTAGGGGTCAAAGTTCATGGGGCCAAAGTTCCATAAGTCATAGTCCCTGGGGTCATAGTTCCATAGGTCATAGTTCTAGAGTTTAAAGTTCTATAGGTTGTAGTTCTAAAGTTTATATTTCCCGGGGTCATAGTTCACGGGGTCATAGTTTGAGAGGCTAAATTTCCACAGGTCATAGTTCGACAGGTCCATAGTGACCCTAATAACTATGACTTGTGGAACTATGACCTATGGAACTATGACCTATGGAACTTTGACCTCTGGAACTATGACCCTTGGAAATACGATCTATGGAAATATGACCTCTGGAACTATGACCTCTGAAACTTTTACCTCTAGAAATATGACCTTGGGAACTTTGACCCTAGGAACTATAACCCATTGAATGACCTTTGGTGTTGTCCAAGGTTTTCTCCCTCTTTCCTATAAGAATTTTCATTGGTTTTGATCATATGCTTTCCTGGGGATAAAACAAGGCATATTAGGCTGTTTTTTTTATATATTAATGTGTGAAATGAGTGTGAAACATACATATCCATCCATTACTAATAAATTAACATGGATCAAATCTAAATCTTGTAGATTCCAAGAACAATTGGAAAAAGACTGACTTCATTTTTGTAGCATCATGTGGCTAGTTTGAAGATCATGGTTTTTTGTTTGAGAATGGTTCATCATTCTTTGAATGTCTCACTAGTTAGAACATTCAGACAAATTTGATATTTCTCACACTTTATAAAAATAGAAGTGATCATTCATCCCCATTCATTTCAAGATTGCTAACTTTCCAATTGAAATTTCATCCATCTTGGCTGAGATGGTTGGATTCTTTTATTCCTTTATTATGAAGGAGGATGAAGCATACAAGGGTTTTTATCCTAAAGGTGTTTTCAATGCTCCAAGGCATGGGGGATATCAGTGTGTGGATACATGGCCCCAAGATCTATGACCTGTGGAACTATGACCCCAAGAACTATGACATGTGGAACTACACCCTCTGGAACTATGACCTTGGAAACTATGACCCCATGAACTATGAAGTGTGTAACTATGAACCCATAAATTATGACCTATAAAACTATGACCCATGAACTATGACCCATGGAACTATGACCCTAGGTATTATGACCTGTGGAACTATGACCTGTGGAAATATGACCTATGGAACTATGATGTATGGAACTTTGACCTCTAGAACTATGACCCTCATAAATATGATCTGTGGAACTATGAACTTATGTTTTAGTGACCTTTGTAACTTTTACCTCTGAAAGTATGACCTATGGAATGAACTCTAGAATTATGACCCCAAGAACTATGACCTCTAAAAAATTGACCTTGGGAACTATGACCTATGGATCTATGACCTATGGAACTATGACCTCTCGAACTTTGACCCCGAGAACTATGACCTTAGGAACTATGATCTATGGAACTGTGGCATCTGGAACTATGACCTCTATAACTATGGCCTATAGAATGACCTCTGAAACTATGACCTATGGAATGACCTCTAAAACTATGACCCTAGAAACTATGACCTGTAGAACTATGACCTTTGGAACTATGACCTGTGGAACTTTAACCTTTAGAACTATGACCTTTGGAAATTTCACTCGAAGAACTATGACCTAAGGAACTTAGACCTCTGGAACTATGACCTCTAAAATGACCTTTGGAAATATGACCCCATAAAATTTTACCTTTGGAAATTTGAACCTAGGAACTATTACCTCTAAAACCTTTACCTCTGAAACTATGATCTCTAGAACTATGATCTCTGGAAATTTGACCCTAGGAACATGACCTTTGGAACTATGACCTCTGGAAATATTCCCTCTAGAACTATGACCTATGGAATGACCTATAGAACTATGACCTCTAGAATTATGACCCTAAGAACTATGACCTTTGGAAATTTGACCTATGGAACTATGACCTTGGCAAATTTGACCTTTGGAACTATGACCTTAGGAACCTAGACCTTGGGAACTTTGACCTTTGGAACTATGACCTCTGGAACTATGACTTGTTTAACTACACCCTTTGGAAATTTAACCTCTGGAAGTATGACGTGTTGAACTACACCCTCTGGAAATTTAATCTCTAGAACTATGACCTCAAGAACTATGATCCATGTAACTATGACCCATGGAACTTTGGCCTTTGGAACTATGACCTTGGGAAATTTGACCTCAGGAACTATGAAATCAATAACTTTGACCTCTAGAATTATGACCTGTGGAACTATCACCCCTGGAAATATGACCTGTGGAACTATGACCCCAAGAACTATGACCTATAGATCTTTGACCCTGGGAACTATGACCTATGGAACTATGATTTTTGGAACTATGACATGTGCAACTATGACTTGTGGAACTTTGAACCTAGGAAATATGACCCTAGGAACTATGAACTATGGACTATGACCTCTGGAACTATGCCCTCTAGAACTATGACCTATGGAATGACCTTTGGAACTATGACATATGGAATTATGACCCGGGGAATTATGACCTCTGGAACTATGACCCATGGAACTTTGACCTCTAGAACTATGAACTTGGGAAATTTGACCTCGGGAACTGTGACCTCATGGACTTATAACTCGGGAACTTTGACCTATGTAACTATGACTAGTGGAACTATGACCTTTGGAAATATGACCCCAGGAACTATGACCCCAAGAACTATGACCTCTAGAACTAAGACCTCTGTAACTATGACCCTTAGAAATATGATCAATCTACATGTCATAGTTCCAGAGTTCAAAGTTCTAGAGAGAGTAGTTCTAGAGGTCATAGTTCCACAACTCATAGTTCCACATGTCATAGTTCCACAGGTCATAGTAAATGTCGCAGATTTCTATGAGCTGTCTAATTCCCTATATTAATCTTTTTTCATACTTGTAGTTGGGTGGAAGTTAACGTCATGCATAGCTAGGTTAGCATTGTATGGACTATACTTTACCTTCTGGAGGGATGCCATGTTTGACTAGGCACAGATGATATCAGATGAACTTTTTTTTCAATTGAGCAATTACTTAAGCATTCAAAGTTTTTGTATGGTTGCAGATATGGTGTTCACAATTGTCTACTACAGTGTATTTGATAGTCTCCATGTTAAATCGAATGTAAATACAAAAAAAAAAAAAGTCCAATTATGACACCCCATGCTATCTAAACACAAAACATGATTCAATTTTTACATTGTTCAAGATGATTTTGTTAGACAGTTCAGACACATGTTGGTTGGGGAAGATCCCAAGAGAATAACTCGGAGGTTGAGGAATTTCTGAATGGAAAGGGCGTATGAATTCAAGATGAAAAACATACATACATCTGGTTGTATGGTTTCCAAGAAAATCTCCTTCTACTCCCTATGTTTGTCTGCGATATATATTTTGTCGCCAAAGTTTGTCGAGAATATAGAACCTTGTGCATTACATTTGACAAGAAAATAAAAATATAGTTCATTACATTTCCTTTTCGAGTTGGGGACACAACGGTTAGGAATCTGTCCCATATGAAAGAGGTCTCAGAAACACTTAGTACATTTGATCCAAAAGAAGCACAACCTCTAAGCAGTTTTGACCCCCCTAGTCTGTTTTCACAATACTTAAAATTCATAAGATACAATAAGATTTTCATGATCTTTGATGAGGAAAGCAGTGACAATCCCTACACAAAAAAGGACATCATTGGATGCAACAAGGACTTGCCAATATAAATAAGCTAAAATATGAAAAACCAAAGTAAAGAAAGACAAAGGCAGAAAAACAACACCAATGTCTAGTCTTCCTCCAATCCCCATGCACGTAAGAGCTCCTTCTCTGGGCAAAGAAAACAATGACATAATATAAATAGAGAAGAGAGTAATGATATGTGTGCCAGAGGATATGGTGGAGATAAACCATGCCATGTTAGTATTGAGCGTGCACATGTATTCTCACGATAAAAAAGGAAATGAACCCCAAACATAGACAATTCTTAAGGTTCATGAAGCATAGGAATTCAAGGAGATGTTGATGATATGTAGATCGACAATATAGAGATAAACAATTGGGTAGCCTAGAGAATTGCAGAAATCCATTGGATTGCACAAGAGCTCGCAAGAGAAGAACCAATTTTTCTTGAGTAACACTCCTCGATGCTACATAATACTCAATACAACAAGCATGAAAGGAAACTTCACATAGAGAAGGTCAACCTCAGAAAAATAAAGGTGGTTCACAGATCAAGTGATGACATGGATTTCTAAGGAGTTCAACCATATACCTGATGAAACTACATCATAGTTCCACAGATCATAGTTCCCGGGGTCATAGTTCTAGAGGTCATACTTCCATAGGTCAAAGTTTCATAGGTCATAGTTCCTGGGGTCAAAGTTCCATAGGTCATAGTTCCTAGGGTCATAGTTCTAGAGGTCATAGTTCCACAATTCATAGTTACAAAGGTCAAAGTTCCATAGGTCATAGTTCTAGAGGTCATAATTCTTGGGGTCATAGTTCCATAGGTCATAGTTCCATAGCTCAAAGTTCCTGAGGTCAAAATTCCCAAGGCCATAGTTCCTAAGGTCAAATTTCCCAAGGTCATATTTCTAGAGGTAAAATTTACAGAGGTCATAGTTCTAGAGGACATAGTTCCATGGGTCATAGTTCCAGGGTTCGTAGTTCCAAAGGTAAAATTTCTAGAGGTCATAGTTCCACAAGTCATAGTTCATGGGGTTATAGTTCCAGAGGGCGTATTTCCAGAGATCATAGTTCCACAGGTCATAGTTCTTGGGGTCATAGTTCCACAGTTCATAGTTCCAGAGGTTAAATTTATAGAGGGTGTAGTTACAGAGGTCATAGTTCGAAAGGTCATAGTTCTTGGGGTCATAGTTTTAGAGGTCATAGTTCAAAAGTTCATAGTTCCAGAGGTCATATTTCTTAGGGTCATAGTTCAACAAGTCATAGTCCCAGAGTTCATAATTCGATGGGTCATAGTTGTTGGGGTCATATTTCTAGAGTTAAAAGTTCCTAGGGCCAAAGTTACACAGGTCATAGTTCCAAAGGTCAAAGTTCCACATGTCATAGTTCCAGATGTCATAGTTCCATAGTTCATAGTTCCTAGGGTCATATTTCCTGGGGTCATAGTTTGAGAGGTCATAGTTCCCTAGGCCATAACTCCACAAGTCATAGTTCCAAAGGTCATAGTTCCATAGGTCAAATTTCCATAGGTCACAGTTCTCGGGGTCAAATATCCAGAGGTCATAGTTCCTTGGTTCATAGTTCCATAGTTCATAATTTTACAAGTCATAATTCCACAGGTCAAAGTTCCTGAGGTCATAGTTCCTGAGGTGAATTTTCCCAAGGTGATAGTTCCATGGGTCAAAGTTCAATGGGTCATAGTTCCAGAAGTCATATTTCCATGAATCATAGTTCCTAGGGTCATAGTTCCAGAGGTTAAATTTCCAGAGGGTGTAGTTCAACAAGTCATAGTTCCAGAGGTCATAGTTCCAAAGGTCAAAGTTCCTAAGGTCATAGTTCTTAAGGTCAAATTTCCCAAGTTCATAGTTCCAGAAGTCAAATTACCAAAGTTCATAGTTCTTGGGGTCATAATTCTAGAGGTCATAGTTCTAGATGTCATTCCATAGGTCATAGTTCCAGAGGGCATAATACCTTGAGGGAGACAAGCGAAAGCTACAATCTACTCAGAAGCATGTAGAACCACAAGATAAGTAAATAAAGAAGAAAATTAAGAAGAGGTGGAATGAGAATAAGATTGTGGCTGCAACACAAGAATAAGAACTTTCCACCCAATAATGTAAGGGATGTGATAAAAAGGGACATAATGAAGAGAATTGTTGGAATCTACACCTTGAGAGGCGCCCCAAATATTTCAGAAAAAAGAAGAAGAAAGAATTGATATTAGTAGATTTTTAGGAACGGGTGGATAGCACATTAGACCCATAAGGGAAGATTAATTGTGCTAATATTAAGAAATAGGTGGCACTAGTTGGTTGCAATCAGAAGGAAGAGAAGGCGATGACTAAACTTTTCTATATTAAAATACACATGAAGCAAAGCAAGGTGGATTGTTTTTTCAATCTAGGTTCACAATACAACTTGATTTATGTACAATTGGTTGAGAAGATTGGGATGTAGACTCAATATCATCCACATTCATACCCCCTGGGCTGGGTAAGGAAAAATGTGGAATTGAAAGTAAGCAAGAAGTGAAAATTTAAGTTTTCCATCGATCAAAACTTTGTTGATGAAGTAGTTGCAGATGTGGTTCCTATAGAAATATATAGGGTCATCTTGGGAAGTCCATATTTTTACATGAGGGATTCCATTTTCAAAAGGATATTGAACTAGTATAGGATATTCTAATATGGAAAATCTTATGCCATAAATGCACATGAGGACAAAGCTAATTTCTCTTTGATCAGTGCTCATCAAGTAAGAAGAATCATGGGTATTACAAAGAAGTTTTTCTTGTTGTTCCTGAGAGAAGGAAAGCAACAAGAAGGAAACATTTTGGAGATGAAGGCATCCTTGGAAGGATGTAGTGATGAGCAGTGTCAAAAAATATAACAAGGGATTGAATCCTACATGGAAATGTTTCAAGAGTCTCGGGGACTACCACCCAATAGAGAGGTTGAACACGAGATCCAGTTTTTTTCAGAGTCACCACTTCCTAACATTGGGATATATAGGTAGTATGCCATTGAAGTAGATGAAGTAAAGAAGTAGTTGCAACAATTGATGGAGCAGGGAGTCATCAGACCTAGTACATCACCATGTGGTTCACCCATCATCATGGTGCCAAAGAAATATGGAAACTGGAGAATGTGCATTGACTACCATGCCTTGAATAATAGCACCATCAAGAATATATATCCTTTTCCAAGGATTGATGGCTTGTTGGATCAACTGCAACAAGCCAAATTATTCACTAAGCTAGACCTTGAATCAAGATATCACCAAGTGCGGATGAAAGAAAAATACATGTCGAAGATAGCATTCAAAACAAGACAAGGTTTGTACGAGTGGTTGGTAATTTATTTTGGATTATGAAGTGCACCTGTAACATTTATGAGACTCATGAATGATGTTCTACATCCCTTCATTAATTCTTTTGTAATAGTATATATGGATGACATACTAATATTTAGAAATACCTGGCAAGAGAAACTCTCACATGTAACACAGGTACTCAAGACCTTGAAGAAGAATCAATTCATTGCCAACTTGCATAAATGTGATTTTGGAAGACCTCCTTGATATATGTTGGACATGTGACTAGAGGAGGAGAGCTTGTTAGAAAGTTAGTTTTCATTGATGTCAACCCTAAATGTCAAACCTAGAAGAAGTACAAGAGATGGGTGTATTTGGAGAAGTCTCCAAAGTGGTTCCCTTATGGCGTAGCACTAAGCATGGCCCTCACGGGAAGATACTTTGTAGAAGTCTACAAGAATCCCTGGAAATATGGTTAAGTGGTTTAGAAGCCCCAGAGGTCTGGTTATGAAGCCCGAAGTTGTTTGAACAAAATCGAGTGTGAAGGACATTGTGAATGCATGCACAACCCTAATAGATGGATATTCCACATCACGTTGTTTCCAATGGTAGGTGGTATGCCACGTGGTTCCTCATGGTTGAGGAGATATTCCCTCTTGAATATGGAAGCCCTAAAGTATGGTTAAGAATCCCTAAACAATTGTAACAAGAAGTGAAAAGTCGGCCCCAAATTAATTAAAAGAAGAAAGTTGTTGCAAAAATGAAGTTACAATTCATCCCCATTGAAATGAATATTAAAATAACTATTAAGGATATTGTTGGTAAATTCGGCCCCAATGGAATAATCATTAAAAATTTAATTGAATTTTATTTGGGTCAAGTCGGCCCTAAAAAGAGGGTGCCATATCTAGTATAAATAAGAATCCATGAGTTCATTTGTCACATCAAATCAAGTTATTTTTATTTGAGGTAACCAAGGAGATCTGAGGTGAATTTCAGAGGGAAGATGAAGTGAAGAAGGGTGAAATTCCAAGGGAGGATGAAGTCTTGTGATGATGTGTTCTAAGGTATGTTATTTAAAGTTCATCTTACCATTTTTGTTATAAATTGTTTTATAGAATGATTCAGATAGTGAAACTTGGAGTAAATAGATAATAAATATCAAGGTACCTATGGTATACATTTCATCTTATGGGTCATTGTACGTTTGGAGATACACTTTGTGGAATAGAGGGTTTTTGACTAGTCTTGAAACTAGTCTCAAACATGTGTTCTGAGAAAAACAGTCATAACTTATTCATAGAGGATCCAAATTATGTGATACCAATTGAATTGAAAACAGTACAGTCCTTAGTATGTTGTTTTCAAGTTTCAGAACCAGATATCAAATATTCAACGCGTGACATGCTCTACAAGTTCACTCTCCAGAATATGCTGGAATTCAACAAGGTTTTCCATTTTCTCTATAACTCATTTTTAGGGATGATTCAAGGAGTGAAAAGTGGATGAATTTCAGAGAAGATATTGAAGAATATTGTGTACAAGTTTCAGACATTAATTTATTACAGGTACATAGTTATGCTTGTTGAAAGTTAGGGTTCGTGACTAATCCAAAAACTAGTCTCGTGAGAATGAGGTAAAGTTTGATGAAGATGTTATTCTCTTGTTGTTGAAGATGAAGAAGGTATGCGGGTATGTGATGGTATGCACAAAGTTTCTCACATGTTTAAAGGTATGGTTATCTATGTGTTTTTTAGGTTTGTATGTTGGTTATTTGGCACATGCTTAAGGCATGTATTGGCATATTGTTTGAGGAATTTCATTAATCCTTGGCACATGCTTGAACTATATGGTTGGATACATATATTGGATGTTTTGTCACATGTCTTGGTACATTCTTGAGGCATATCTTGGAGGATTTTGTCACATGGTTTGATGCATATGGTTGATATATATATATATTGGATGTTTAGGTGCATACTTAAGGCGCATCTTAGATGATATGGTGTATGGTTGAGGTGAATATTTTGGTACATGGTTGAGTCATATCATGAGTAATATGGCATAATATTGAGGAATATCTTTGGTACGTGATTTATGGATGTTATGGCACATGTTTGAGACATATTTTGGCACATGCTTGGTACATGGTTTGAGTCATATCTTGGTGATGTTAAGAATATGTTTTGAGAGATGTTATTGGTTATCCTGGCATATGGTTTTGATGATGATGATGCATCAGTATCAGTGAAATTATCAATGACAGGTTGATTATCAATGATAGTGAAAGGTTCATTATTAGTGATAGTTTCAGTGATAGATTGAGTCTTCATTTATATTTTAGGGCAATAGGGTGGTGCAAGGTAGGATATCAAAGTCTCCTTTAGGTTGGTGCCAGTAAAATAGGGGGTTGGAGCCTCCTTCCAGTTGGAGATGGTGAATACATGGATTTTGAGCTTCCTTTAGGTCGGAGCTTGTAAATCATGGGGTTGGAGCCTCCGTCTAGTTGGAGTTGAAGAATCTAGGGAGTTGTAGCTTCCTTTAGGTTGGAGCCTCCTTCCAGATGGTTTTGGAGAATTTGGAAGTTGGTGCTTCCTATGAATGTAATCTTTTTATATATAAGAAATAATTATGTGGTTATCTCCCATTTGGGTTTCCACATAAAATTCTGGTGTAATGTGTATCTGTTGTTATGATGTGATTCATTGTTTATGATTATATGTTTATGATATGTTAAATGCAATCATAAGTGAATGGAATTATTGAAGATTACATGTTCTGATTTAAAGTGGTAAAAAGTGTTCAATACTAATTCACCT
Organism: Picea engelmannii; assembly: GCA_009831015.1. Taxonomy (NCBI): domain Eukaryota; kingdom Viridiplantae; phylum Streptophyta; class Pinopsida; order Pinales; family Pinaceae; genus Picea; species Picea engelmannii. The sequence continues at coordinate 276,916 of ML792316.1, read as the reverse complement.
GCACCTCTCAGTATTAGTGAATATTCCAACAATTGGTATCAGAGCAGGTTCATTCAGAATCAGTCTAACCACTAGAAGGTAGATCATGGATTGCACTAAAAATGGAGCACCAATTTTTGATGGACAGAATTATGCCTTATGGAATAAAATTATGAAAACATTTTTATAAGTACGTGGATTTGATGTTTGGTAATCAATAGTAGAGGAATACAGAACACCCCCCCCCCCAATGGACAAAGATGGAAATAAACTCAACGAAAACAATTTGAAGGTTAAAAGCACTATTCTGAGTAGTCTAGTTGATTTAGTATTTCTCAAGGTTATGCATTGCGACACTGCTAAGGATATTTGGGACAAACTTCAAATTATTTATGAAGGATATGTCATAGTAAAAGGGGCCAAGATTCAAACCTATAGAGGTAAATTTGAACAACTGAAGATGAAGGAAGATGAATATATTGCAAATTACTTTCTACAAGCTGATGAAATAGTAAATTCTATAAAAGGTTTGGGAGAAGAAATTAAAGAACCAATAATTGTTCAAAAAATACTAATGTCTCTTCCAATGAGATTTGATCCTAATATTTCAACCCTAGAAGAAAGAGAAAATCTTGGTACGTTGAGCATGAATAAGTTACATGGAATACTTACAGCTTATGAAATGAGAACACAACAGGATAATCCATCCAGGAAGGAACCATCTTTCAAGGCATCCAAGAAAACAAAGAAGAATAAAAAGAATCCAAAGTCAAATTGCAACTGCAACGATGATTCAGAAAAAGACGAACAAATTGCTAACTTTGTAAGGAAGTTGAAAAAATGAATTGACAAGTACAAAGGTATGCTTCTTTTGAAATATTTTAGTTGTGGTAAAATTGGTCACTTTTCTTCTAAATGTCCTTATGCTAAGAATTCAGATAGTGATGAAGAATAATTTCCCAAGCAACAAAATAAATATCAAAAGGGAAACAAGAAATAAGATAAAAGAAAAATCTTCAAGAAAAGTTTCTACTCAAGAGAAGATAGTTCTTCATCTGATGAAGATGATGATAGTGACAGTGACTTAGAAAGAGTGCTCTTCGTGGTGATGAAAAATCAGAAAGGAAATGGTGAATATTATGAAGAAAGTGAAGTAGATCTTGAGCAGAACGAATCATCACCTTAAGTGAACTAAAAAGAGAAAGGAAGAAAAAAAAATCACTCAAGGAAGAATTGATCAAATTAAAGGAGAGTTCTCAAAATCCAAAAGAAGTTGATCATTTAAAAACCAAGATATAAGAAATAGAAAGGAGAGAAAATATATTTATAATTCATCTCAAGGAAATATATGAGGGCTTAAATGAGCTTGAAGCAGAATTTAACAAACATGAAAGAAGACTTGAAGAGGAAATCATGTCCATGAAAACCAAACTTGAAGAAGCTAAGAGAACAAAAGAATTAATGAAGATCCAGATGATGAAGAAAGGATAAGGTCATGATCATCTAAGTCATGAATTCAAAAGGACTACACCATAATGAGGATCATTTACATCCAGTTATCAAAGTTTATTTTATTGTTACTATTTTACTTGTAATAAATTTGGACATCAATCTGTGGATTGCATAGCATATGGAAGAAATATTCAAACAAAATATGATTATGTGTCTCCCTATGATATTGAATATTACAAATGACACAATTATGGACATATATATCACGATTGTAGAAGCATGATGAATTATTCCATGGAATAAAACATTGATATCAGATGAAAGAAAGTTTGGAGAAGAAAACAAGAACAAGGAGAACGGGTGAATAAAGAGCTCCTAGAGATCATGCTCATTGGCATTACAGAAGTACAAGATCATGATGAATCTATAGGTGAAGAGGAAGATGTCAGAATTCAGGAAGATGATGAATCTACAGGTGAAGAGGAAGATGTCAAAGTTCAGATTGATGATCCCAAAGAAGAGAGGATTCATCCATTTTTCTAAGCCATCGGGTTTGGAGAATCCTAATAAATATGAATGTTGAAGAGGGGGAGTCTAAGCAGTAGATATTATAGATTAGAGAACTATCTTTCAGATGGTCTGAATTTTTTGCAGAATTTCAGAAGGAAGATTAAGAATGGTTTGATGACAGAGGTGCATAATGTCTTGTGACAGATTGTTTTATTAAGAAGCAATTTTCATCCCCATGCAGACTTGAAGAGTTTGATTTAAAGATAGAGTAGACTAGTAGATATATTTGATTCATCTTGAAATGAAGGAGTATGCAGTATTCAGTTACAACAGATTTTAAGAAGCTCTTAGAACAATGAAGTTGCAGATTAGTCAGCAGCATGTGCAGTTGTGTAGCAGTGCCATGGATAGTTTTTATGACATATGGACATAAATGATTCGTACTAGGTCTAGAAGACTATACTTGACATGAACCATAGAATATATATGATAGTGGATGAAAGCATGAGCCTAGAAGGAATTGCGGAAAGGAATATGGACTCATTGTAAAGCATATGACTCAGAAGTAAGGCATAATGACAGGTGAAACTAGCCAGGAAGGAAAGAAGTAAAAGCCACAATAAGATAGAGATTATCCATTAGGAAGATTTATATTTTTAAGAGAAGATCGTTGGATGATTATGTCATTGATGTCAGTTCAGTGAAGATAATAGGCTATGAAGACTTGAAGTCAAGTGATCAAGAAACCTTAACATGAATGCTTTTCATATACGTCAATGGATTATAGTAACATGAAGTACCAATAGACAAAGAGCACCAGAAGAGAGGAAAGAAAGCATATACAATAAGCCCCAAATTTATCTACACGACATCTTGCAAAAGATGACAAGGGGAGAGAAATCATCAAAGGGAGTTACCCTAAATGCCAAAAGGGAAGAGAAGAAAAAAAGCATGAGAGAAAGATCAGAAGCATGAAGACAGGGGGAGCAACCCCAAAGAGAGTTACCATTTTCCATTGATGTCAAAGGGAGAGATAAACATGAGGAGAAAAATATCAAGAGCAATGTCATAGGGGGAGTATGACTGTTGTCATCAATGCCAAAGGGGGATATTGTTGGGAAGTTAGTTGTCATTGATGGCAACCCTAGAAGAAGTCTAAGAGATGGGTGTATTTGGGTAAGTCTCCAAAGTGGTCCCCTTATGGCGTAGCTCTAAGAATGGCCCTCATGGGAAGATGCTTTGAAGAAGTCTACAAGAAGCCCTGAAAATATGGTTAAGTGGTTAAGAATCTCCAGAGGTGTGGTCACGAAGCCCAAAGTTGTGTGAAGAAAAAAAGAGTGTGAAGGACATTGTAAATGAATGCACAACCCTCATAGATGGATATTCCTCATCATGTTGTTTCCAATGGTAGGTGATACACCATGTGGTTCCTCACTGTTGAGGAGATATTCCCTCTTAAATATGGAAGCCCTGAAGTATGGTTAAGAAGCCCTAAAAAGTTGTGACAAGAAGTGAAAAGTCGGCCCCAAATTAATTAAAAGAATAAAAATTGTTGCAAACAAGAAGTTACAAGTCAACCATATTGCAATGAATATTAAAATAAATATTAAGGATATTGTTGGTAACGTCAGCCCCAATGGAATAATCATTAAAAATTAATTTGAATTTTATTTAGGTCAAGTCAGCCCTAAAAAGAGGGTGTCGGATATAGTAGAAATAAGGAACCTACACTACTACATATGGGTAGATTATTCCACGAAAGTTTTCCACGTTTCAATTATTTTCATGTTTTTTTTAAATAGGGAGGGATTTTCGTTGATATTTCCATGAAAGTTCGTCGATATAGCCACGGATAGGTTTTTTAACTTGGTCAGGATTTTCATCGCTATTTCCACGAAAGTTCGTCGCTATTGCCACAAAAATTTTGCCTATCTCATTGGTCGGTGTTAACGGCTAGTTGAATAGTTGATCTATATATACGTGACTTTAAGAGACTTTGTGACACTATTCGTGGCTTTTGTTTGAGCTGTTTATTTTTTCCGTCACCCACCGGTTGAACAAATTCAATTCTCGATCTACATAGCTCGGATTTTGAACTTGCAAGGTTAGTATGTTTTTTTTATTGATGTACTCTTTTAACTTGTAAATTTTTGTTCAAATGTTCAAATTTCATGTAACTTGTTTTTTCCTTGATAATATATTATATGTGTAGTACCATATTTCATGTCTTTCGTTTTTGGATCTAGTTAGTATATTCTATGGAAAAGGGTCTGTGGATTCCACAATATTCTAGGTTTATGGAATCCACATACCCTTTTCCCTTCAATTGTAGATAGGATGTCTCTCTCTTTTCATTGATAAAGATATGGAAGTGCTCTTGAAACTCAACCCTGATCGGTGAAATGATGGTAATTGATTGTCATTTTCTTCTCTCTTTTATTTTTAAGACCTAACAAAAAAACACCAACAAATCTTGATTGAAGCTTTGATACCACTTGTTACATCCCTAGTACCCAAATGGGATCACACTTGCATAAATTGAAAATAATATAACAATGGCAATAATGGTTGGATACTTGCACACCTAATGGTTGGCTAGCACTTACTAATTCAATTAAATGAAGGAAGAAATCTCCATGAATAAAATCTTGAAGTTGATTGTTATATTGATAAATGATAAGTTATGGTATATATAAGATAGGGAAGAAACTCATGTTTATAACAATAAGATACATAAACACTAACCCTAAACTTATGTTAGGTATATATGTCGTTATTATATAAAGGAAACATTTGTGCAAATATGACCTTATTATAAAGATGTTATCTATGTCATGATTAGGCACATACCAATCACTTTTAACTAACCACCTTCAACTATCTTAGCTTATGGTTAGCCACCTTGAACTTTCTTGGATTATGACTAAGCACCTTTAACAAATGAACTTATGATTATATACCATACTCTTCCAATATAAATAAAGTATATTTGTTTCAACTTTCTTAATAAAATCCACATACCCTTTTCTTATATGTGATGTTGTTTCTCTCAATTGTTTATAATCACACGCAATTCTAGATGTAGTGATTAACTTTAATTTGTAGTTGATGTAACTTGTTTATAAACTATTAATAAGGAGTATCTAAAATACAAAAAAATTCATGATGAAATCTATGATTATAACATGATGAAATATACTAGTCAGACAATGAAAAATGAGAACATGCCAAAGTGTCTTAGAAAATAAAATTGTGACCACTATAAGTAGCATAAAATTGTGACCATTGTATGTAGATGCAAATCAACACGTCATAATTTAAAACAACCCAACCCAATTGTGGATGACAAGTGGTTGGCATTCTTTTCTTAGTGGTGAATTTCAAAGATTGGCATTTTGTCTACAAAACAACTTAGAGGCTAGTGTATGGTGTTGAATGATTCAAGTTTGATAAATTTTGACCACTTTCATTAAATGGTGTGTAATTATTTTCCTTGGTGATTCAGTACACAATACTCTAAATTACAAATTGAAGCATGTCGATCTTAATATTTAATCGATAATAAAAAAAAGCATGTCAAAATGTCTTAGAAGAAATAATTGTGAGGATTATAGGTCACTGTAAATAAACATATCATAATTGAAAGGAGTAGCTAAAATATAAAAATTTGACAACTTACTGTTTGGTATGGTGTAGGAAAGACAATTACTTGTCAGGACAAGGATTTGTCACTATGAACGAAAATGAAAGGAAGCTTGCTCGGTTAAGAGAGGCATTAGAAGCGAGGGGTGATGGAAAATGTTATTGCCCTTGCTATGATTGCATAGGCTTGCAAAAAGAAAGACTTTTAATAACAACAACTCAAAGACATTGTAGGGAGAAGGGGCATGCCGAAGGGGGCTGTGAATATCGTCCCTTGGTAAGAGGATTCAATATTGAATGTATTCTCTGTAATAATCAATATGTTATGAATTTAGTAATATTTCTTATAGGTATTTTTATATTTTCTATACACACTAACTTTTCTACGTTGTTTTTAAATATATAGACGATGCCCCCAAAATGTCGACCTCCAGAGAGTTATTTGCCAAGTACTAACAGAAATACTCCTTTATAGGGTGATGAACTTCGAGATCAGCATATTGAAGTTGTTGATCAAGTTATTAATGATGATATGGATGGAGATAACGTTAGTGATTCAAATCAGGAATATGAGATACAAAGATTGATCCAAGACACATTTGCTCCAATGGATGAGGACAACCAGGATGATAGTCATAATGTTGATCCTCTACTCGAGAAGTCATGTAAACCTCTTTATGAAGGCTCAAAAACAAATATTTTATCTGCTATATTGTTGTTGGTGAACCTGAAGGTTTTGAATGGTTTATCAAACACATGCCTCACACAGATACTAAGGTATTTAATTTGTTAATTATTTATGCCTGCATGTTCACAAATACTTAAAAGGTTCAATTTTTTCTTATATTGCTATTGTTTTCTAATTTGTAAATTAGTATGTTGGATGGGATATTGGTGATTAATATTGTTTACATTAACTTATTGTTTAGAATTTTGTAGATTTTTAGGTGAAGTTCTATTATCGACGTCAAATATTTTGCCATGCACATATTGAGAAATATCCGTGATTATGAAAGAAATTGGAATGGACTATCAAGCTATTGATGCATGTCCTAATGATCATATCATATATTATGTACAATATGCATTAGAAAATGAATGCCCACAATGTCAAATAAGTAGATATCAAACCGTTAAAGCGTCAAAGAAGGTTCCTCGCAAAGTTCTTCGTTATATTCAGATAATTCCACGTTTCCAGCAGTTGTTCAGGTGCCAAAGTATAGCATAATTTATGAATTTCCATGCAAATAACAGAAGTTGAGACGATGTTCTTTGAAAGCCTGGAGATGGTTCTGCATTGAAGTACATCGAATAAAAGCGACCATTTTTTAAAGAAGAACCTCGTAATGTTAGACTTTTGTTGGTAGCTAATGGTGTCAATCCATTTGGAGAGCTTCGTTCTACATACTCAGTGTGGCCTGTTTTTGTTATAAACAATAACCTTCCTCCTTGTATGTCGATCAAGAGAGAGCACACAATGTTGGCAATGATTGTTCCAGGTATTTAATTATCTTTTATTTGCTTTAAAGTATGACAAAATATTTCATTTCTTTGTTTCGTGCATGGTAATTATTTCTTTTATATATAATGACATCT
>ML792316.1:240818-267099 GCA_009831015.1 Picea engelmannii | reverse complement strand
GGAGGATATAATTGAGTGTGATTTTAATTCCTTTAAAATAGTTTTGTTTGAGGTTAAATGGTACAAGCTACAGATGCATGAACGTGATCCTGAAAGAACTATTATTGAGCATGATAATGGATTTACCATGGTTAATACAAGGGAATTTGAACTGGGTACAAATCCTTATGTTCTTCCAAGTCAATGTGAGCAAGTATTTTCCTCAAAGGTACCTGGTAAAGAAGGTTGGTCATACGTTGTTAGATATGATCCAAGAGGAAGACCAATAAATTATAATCATGTAGTTGAGGATGAAGATAGTAATGAGGAAGAAGATCATGATTATGCAGATCAAGAGCAGGTGGCTCATGTAGTCGATGTGTCAGACGAAGAAGTTGAAGAATTTGATCTTCCAAATGTAGGAGACGACGATGTCATTGACAATATCGATAACTATATTAGAGAAAATGACGTTGATGATGATGTTGATATGAATGAGCCTTTTACCAATATTGATTCTGAACCAGATCTTGATACATATGTTGAGCTGGATGAAAGAGAAGATGACTGATATTTAATTGTTGAAAATAAGAGGTATGTGTTTATATCTTTTATATGATCTTTATATGTTTTTATTTTGTATAATATAGTATATGATACATGTTCTTTAGAATTTCAAATTAGGTAATATGGGGAAATTGAGAGTGATGTGCGGGGGGGCATAATTAGATCTTCCACCTTCACATGGTTGCCCCTGTTTAGTAGAGAATGAACTATTCTCTAAACCAAGAGGATATTTGGGCAACTGCGCCTAATCATACCAACGATGTAGGTATGTCCATCATCAATTCATCATGTAAACCATAAACCCTAATTTAGTGGAGTCATCGATTTTTTCCCAGTGAATGGATGCATTGTTTTTGACATGGAATGGGACAACACAAGTACCTTCTTAATTTTATTCCTTCACTTGATGTGGGCCTGGTCATTCCTAGCCTTGAATTGAAAGTTTCCCCTAGTCTTAGTCATCACCCATTATGACACTTGTCACCCAACGATCATTAGATCACAAGGTTGGAGGCATATGGGCATTGGGATCATGAGGCTTTATAACCCTACAATAACAAGATACATTAATTGAACTTTGACTAGATTGAAAGGTGTGTGCAATTAAAAATACTAACAACCCAAAACTAAAAGGGATAAATACATAGACTGTCAATGAGTGGTGATTTGGCTGTGGTGTGTAGAAAGAGGCCTAGCACCTTCAAAACTATCATTCTCCAAATATATTAAACAAATTTTACAAGGAAATTGTACTAGGACTAGACACAGGCAACATTGACCTGTGAATGGGGCCAATGTTGAAAGTTTTTCAAATTGTTTCTGTATGCATTGAAATTTGACATGGATAGAGAATTCACATGCCTTAAAAATATGGGAGGGTTTCTGGACTCAAATTTGACTCACACACCCACTTTCTACCATCATCAATTCATCATGTAAACCATAAACCCTATTTTAGTGGAGTCATCGATTTGTCGAGTTTTAATGTTCCCGGTGAATGGATGTGTTGTTGTTGACATGGAATGGGACAACACATGTTCAACTTCTTAATTTTCTTTCTTCACTTGATGTGGTCCTGGTCATTCCTAGCCTTGAATTGAAAGTTGACCCTAGTCTTAGTCATCACCCTTCAATGTGAAGTTACCCCTAAAGTTAGAATCATCTTCATCAATAGTAGAAGGATGATTAGGATGATTTCATTGATAAAAATAATATTGACATTCTGAGTGATGTGGCGCATGTGCATTCAAATATTTTTACATAACAATTACAATAATCTGAGCATATAATGGAAACTAATGTTAAAATATATGGAAGAAGTTTTTTAAATGGAGACATTATTTGTGATTTTTTTTTTTTTTTTTACCAAAACAGATTATTTTTCATCATTGCTACCATCATCACCCTTTCCATCAACATATTTCCGATTATAATTAGATTCATTGTTTCCTTCAATTTTATCTTTATCATTATGCCAATCGCCATTAATGAATCCTTAATGGATCCAATGTTGAAACTTAGAGTAGTAGAATGATATTATCTTTAGTGAAGATTTGATATAGATGCAATGCATCACCTCCTTTCACCATTATCTGCACAAAATGGGATTTCATTAAACATTATATCATTCAACACTAAATAGACCTTATAAAAAAAAGAAACCTTTCTCACCCATTTATGTACCATGTCTTTATTAAACTTGAAATGAAAATCTATGTGCATTGCTCATTATTCCTGCAAAAACAAACTTTTTGAGAGTAAAGTTGGGAGCTTGCCCATTGGTGCACGCTACCATTGTTGCATGCGACCATAGTTGGTAGCCCACCCATTGGTGCACGTGACCATAGTTGGGAGTCATAGTGTGTTAGGAAGAGCCCACCCATTGCTATCATCAATTTGGAGATCACTGTGCACACAACCAAGGGGAGATCGCGACCAAGGAGATCACTATGCAGGGAGGAGGGCACACGGAGGGCACACAAAGGCAACACTGTGCAGGGAACACGGAGGTCACACTATGTAGGGAGGAGAGGGCACACAGAGGAGATACACTGCGACGACACATAGAGGAGACACATTGTGAGGGCACATGAAGGGAACTGAGTCGAGGGAGCACAGAGGGAACACACGAGGGCACATAGAATGGTGAGTACCTCTATTCCCTTATACTGTTGTGTGTTTGGAGTAGGCTAAAAAGGTATGCAATATTGAGATTCAAACACATGCCCTAAAGCCTTTTTTATCTTTTCAGAACAACCTATTGATTGCTAGTCGAACATAGACAATCAACTCAATTAGATACTAAACAATTCTTCCACAGATCTTCAACCACCATACTACAAACAAATGAAGCCATAGTACAAAACATATAGTAAAACTCAGAAACTTGAAATAGGTATGGCTTTTGGAACATTGGGAATGAAATATTCATGAATAATGCATTGTGCACGAGGCTGAAGGCCTTTTTTTTTCCTAAGGGGAATTAAACCATTGAGTTACAAGATCACAACAATGACATAAATTAACTACTCATCACAAAAACAAAATCCAACCGGCCTTGTGCAAATGGTAAGGAGGAAATGGATGGGAGAAAAGAGATTGAAGCTCAAAACTCTATAAACATAACAACTATGAAACTGTGAAACTATGAAACTATGCAACTATATGCAACTTATGCAACTATGCAACTATATTGAAACAATGTTGTTACTGCTGTTGCCGCTACTTCGATTGCCGCAACTATATGAAACTATGCAACTATACAACTATATTGCAACAATGTTTTTACTGCAGTTGCCGCTACTCTGGTTGCTGCAACTATATGCAACTATATGCAACTATGCAACTATATGAAACTATATTCAACTTTATGCAAAAATGAAACTTATGCAACTATATGCAACTTATCGTCGGACTTGTGCAAATATAAATGAACTATAAATGAAATACTCATCACAAAGACACAATCCAACCGGGCTTGTCCAAATGGTAAGGAGGTAAATGCATGGGAGAAAAGAGATTGAAACTCAAAACTCTATAAACACAACAACCCTATCACTTATGCAACTATGCAACTATATGCAACTTATGCAACTATGAAACCATATTGCAACAATGCAACTTATGCAACAATGCAACTTATGCAACTATATGCAACTTATGCAACTATATGACAATTTTGTATGCAACTATATGAAACTATATGCAACTCTATGCAACTTTATGCAAAAATGCAACTTATGCAACTATGTGCAACTTATGCAACTATATGCAAGTATATTGCAACTATATGCAGGGTGGCCATGGAAAGGCACCCACTGTGCCTCAATAGGTAAATGTTAAATACAGTAAAGAAATCCATAAAGAAGATATAAGGTATTGGAAGAGAGAAATTCCCTGACTAATGTGTCAAATGAAACAATATCTACCTCCAGCATTTTTCAATGCACAAAAACACTACCTCATACACCAAGTTGAGGAGATTGAATTATGTGCACTAGTACACACAAGGTTGATGTGAATGGTGGAGAGGCAGTTGAAGTCACTGAAGGCTTTTGTTAGACAAAGAGCACGTCCAAAGGGTTATATGGTTGAGGGATATGCAACTATATTGCAACAATTTCATATGCAACTATATGCAACTATATTACAAATATATGCAACTATATTGCAACAATTTCGTATGCAACTATATTGCAACAATTTCGTATGCAACTATATGCAACTAGGAAACTATATGAAACAATGCAACTTATCATGTTTTTTAGTGACTATATGCAACTATATCCAACTATATTGCAACTATATGCAACTATATGCAACTATATGCAACTTTATGCAACTATATTGCAACTATATGAAACTTTATGCAACAATAAAACTTATGCAACTATATGCAACTTTATGCAACAATGCAACTTATGCAACTATATGCAACTATATTGCAACTATATGCAACTATATGCAACTGTGCTGGTACCACAAACGTGTATTGGCACAATAACTTATATTCTTCTTTTAACGAGTGTAGGTACCACCAAATAGGTATTTTTCGGATCTATCTTCCTCGAGTGATGATCAAGATATACTAAGAGAGGTTGAAAGTGAGACGTGTTGTACTAGATCTACCAGTTCTAGATCAACTAGATCTGAAAAGGTAAGGAAAATATTTCGTATATGCATGCAATTTTTTATTGCCAACGGAGGGTCATGTAATTATGATGCTGAGAGCATAGGTGACATTGAGTTTCCCTTGATGTATAAACATCTAGTGTAACGATGGGAACCTAAGGAGCTACCTAAAGTGGACACATATTTCTTCATCAGTGGGAGGATGTATCGCATTGCTCCTTCGTCCTTACATCGATTGGGGTTATTTTCCATGGATGGAATAAAGGTCAGCTATGGCACTGTAACTGAATTGATGGAGTATGTCGGACCATTATACAAATACAATCATTGGTTGATGTTGGTCTGATATATGCAAAGTATGCAAAGATATGGAGTTGCCGCAAATTATATACAACTAGTAGATAACAATCAAAATAAAGGGGCAACTATGTATATTGATGGAAGGCCAAAAGCTACTGGAAACATTGTGGGCTTTATAAATAGTACACGACTAGTGGAAACAACTAAGAAACCAAATTTCATATTTGAGGGACGCGAAGGAAATTGTATATTTGTATGTGCAACAAAAACAATAGTTCCAGGTGAAGAGTTGTTGATCGATTACAACTTAAATCGAATAGATGGAGGGGGTGCGACTTTGGGGGTAAATATCTTACATAACATTCAACTCAACCTTTCATCAATCATTGTTACAATTTATCGCTGCAATATTTCAATTTTTTACAGCATATATTTCATTTTTCATTATTTATTTTTCGATATTACTGCAATATTTGATTTTTTTAATGTTACAATTACTTTCATAACTCTTGTTGATTAATTTTTTGTGTCAACATCTATCCAGGGTGAGCGTGAGATATCACAGGCTACATCTGTCTAGGGTGGCCGTGGAAAGGCACCCATTGTGCCTCAACAGGTAAATGTTAAATACAACAACAACTTATGACTACAACAACTAAATTTTAGAAATTTCATTATTTTTTTTTCTGATATTACTGCAATATTCCATTTTTTTAATGTTACAGGTGAATTTCATAACTTTTGTTGATTGATTTATTGTGTCAACTTCTGTCCAGGGTGACCGTGGCAGGAAATCATTCGCTACATCTGTCCAGAGTGACTGTGGAAAGGCACCCACTGTGCCTCACCAGGTAAATGTTAAATACAGTAACAACTTATGACTACAAAAACTAAATTTATGAAATTTCATTATTTTTTTTTCTTATATTACTGCAATATTTCATTTTTTTAATGTTAGAGGTGAATTTCATAACTTTTGTTGATTGATTTATTGTGTCAACATTTGTCCAGGGCGACCGTGGCAGAAAATCACCCACTACATCTATCCAGGGTGACCGTGGAAATGCACCCACTGTGCCTCACTAGGTAAATGTTAAATACAGTAACAACTTATGACTACAACATCTAAATTTCTAAAATTTCATTATTTTGTTTCAGATATTACTCCAATATTTCATTTTTTAAATGTTACAGGTGAATTTTATAACTTTTGTTGATTGATTTATTGTGTCAACTACTGTCCAGGGTGACTGTGTCAAAAAATCATCTGCTACATATGTCCAGGGTGACTGTGGAAAGGCACTTACTGTGCCTCAACAGGTAAATGTTAAATACAGTAATAACTTATGACTACAATAACTAAATTTCTCAAATGTTAAAATTCATCTCATTAATTTTATTCATCAATGTATTGTGGCACGGTCAATGTGGGCAGGCTCCCACTAAGGATATTTATGAGGACAAAATATTTCATTCCATTGACGCAATGACAACTATAAGGAAGGCCTTGAAGAAGGCTAACATAGAATATCTAGGTTTTCTTAGCAAAAGACCCCTGACACAGGAGGATAGAGAAAGAATTTTAGAGCTACAAAATACAATAACTAATTTTTGGGTAAGTGGCATCTTCACATATTTTTATCAGCTATGAAAATTTCATATTCGTTTTTTTGTTTTATATTTTCTATATGATCTGATAAAGTAAATTTTTCCATTTGTAGGAGTTTTTAAACTCCGTGCGCTGGGAACCTGTTGATCCTGCAACTGCTATAGGTAGCAGTGATGGTCCAATGCAAAAAAAATGTTGACATAACAAAGTGCAAGTGAGGCTTTTTGAGCCTCCTGAGGTTCCCCTAAAATCCATTGATGAGCATAATAATTTTGACCAGCATGACACACCGGAGCATGATGATCCAGAGCCTGGGACTTCACATGAATCCAAAGAGGAACATACTGTAGATGGAGAGGAAACTATTTTGAATGGATCAGAATGAATTAAAAGAACCATATCACTAGATGTCACCTTTTTGGTGGATAATGCATGTGTTCCGATCAAGATTCAGAAGATTGCAAGTAATTGTTAATTAATTGATTCATTTTTTTCATGAAATTGAAATGGACATTTGTTGAGATTATTATAAATTAATGGATAACACATTTCTGTAGGAAACAATGTTTTCTATAGAAACTTAAATGACAAAACATTGGAGCTATTTGGCCCCACCATTCGCACACAGTGGAATGACCAATATAGAAAAAATAAACACGATTTAATAGACCACATGGTAAACTTGTTCAGCAACACTTTCAACAAGAAAGTGGTTACAAAGTTAGCCGACGAGAATTTAAAAATATACCAGGGCTCAGTATAGGGAGAAATTGCAATTAGACCTCAAGCACGAGCGCCCTCCCATGGTTCCAGAGAAAGAGTGGAAGGCCCTAATAGAGGATGCAAAGGAGAACTTGTTTAAAAAACAAGGAAGACATCCATGAGCTAGTCAAGCAAGGTACAACACATGCCATATTATTAGTGAAATATGATCATTTATGTTTTTCTTTCCTGTTTTAAGTAACAATTCCGATATCTATTTTTTTTCAAAAATTCTATATGTAGGTTACCAGACACCTCCAAACAAACCAAGGCTAGAGTGGAAAAACATGGGTAGCATAAACTAGGCTAGTGTGGCTATGGAAAACTAAAAGCCCAAATCATAAGATTTAAATGATTAACTATGGTTAATATTTATTTAACAGTAGCGAAAAATTATATGTTTTGTTATTGGAATTTTTAATGGTGTTATGCATTGGAGTTAAATATGTTCGACACTTCTTCCACCGAGGAGGACCTTTGGTTACAAGAATGGTTTTTAAAGTGTGATTGAATATAGAAAAATCTTGGGCAAGACTCCTATCTCCCCAGCCACGCAGTTAATTCAAATGAATAAGGAATCCATAGTTGCTAGTCATTGTAAAGTCTATTCATATTTTATTATATCACCCTTAACTAAGTATTTATGTTTTTTTTCAAGAAACAATGCCACCACAATAGTGAATCGAGCGGTATTCAGCAGACACCATGTCATACGAGGGTGCACATGTCCAATGATAGTGGAGAGAAGAGTACCTATTCCGGTATGTATGCTTTAGAATTAGAAATATTTACTGTGATTGTAGATATTTATTTCCTAACGTATACTTATATATTATCTTCTCAAAATTGAAGAGCATGTATCTCAAGAGGGTGAACTGTGAGAGGAACCATGTGGACAAGAAATTAACGCACCAACTGTCACAACTACATAGACAGGTAAAGAGAAATAGTGTAATGTTAATCAAAATAATTAATTAGTTATTTCAATTATATTTCAACAAATCGATATGATCATTTTCATTGTTGTAGTTCACAACCCTGAACAGATGCCTCGACACCCTTCTTAGCGATGTAACAGAAGTATGGTACATCAGTGCATGGAAACACAAACAATAGAAGGATAGGGCACACGAAATACAATGTCCTTGGATGATTATGATACCCCAATTGTCAATTTTATGAATGTAAAAAAACATAAATCAAAGAAAAAATAGATGTATAAATTCATGACTTGTATTTGGATGTTTATCGATGTTTATATGTTCATATGCTTCAATTTTTATATGTTTATATGTTTTCATGACTATCCTAGTTATGCATGAATGTCTATATGTTTTCTATATAAATAAAATCATTTATTGGGTATGGGGAATTGAGAGCGATGTGAGGGGGGGGAGGGGCCATATGAGCTTCCACCTTCACATGGTTGGCCCTGTTCATTAGAGAATAACCTATTCTCAAAACAAAGAGAAGCTCATTAAAGTACGTGACCACTTAATTTTTTTCTAGAGTATTTTACATAACTAAATGCATGTTTATTTGGTTATATATTATTTACTCATATAAATAATTTGTCTTTTACGATTCATGTAGGTCTTGGTGATGGAAATGCATCTCACAAACAACTCTTATCAAGTTGTATGGGATAATGGATCTGGTGAAAGGACAATGATAAGGTAAGGGTTTTGATGTGTTTTTTAAAGTAGGCTTTATACTAGTAAAAGTTCACAATACTCATGAAAGGATAGAATTGCATTTTTTGTAGACAAGCATCAATTTTTTTAACAAAGTATGAATCATAGACTATGAGAAAAACCTTTTTTTGTATTCTTACATTGACCAATACAACTATAACATATTTTTAGTACAAAGTCTTAACCACACACACACACACACACACACACATATATGAACCCTAAGTAAACAAATGATAGAAGATACAGGGATAATATGTACTAATAAGAGTGAATGAAGATAATAATATGAATAATGGAGTTGAGAGTGCACTCTAGCCTTGAATTGAATGATATTTGCATCCAACATGTCTCATTGTAATGTATGTTGTGATAGTTGTGTCTTCTCACTATATGTATGTTTCTATGTCCATCATGGGATTCCTAGAGCACCACCTATCATTCATGATCCAACACATAGTAGTCAAGAATCCCATCCATTGCTAATGTGTGGAAGTACCGTATGATTAACTAATAATTTGTATCCTTAATTATGAGCTATAAATCTTTACTATCACCATATTCTTCTAGTGCATGTAGATTTATATTTGAAGTTGGAAATATTAGTGAAGAATTCAAGAACTACTTCCATGCAAAATATATCTACATTCAACACTTTATGAGCTATCCCAACATTGTTCCAATTGTGGATATTCGAGAGGTGATTAGGTCCCACATTTTACTTACCTAGCTTAACCACCACTTCAAAATCAAACTCCTAAAATAGTAGAAAACATCGATAGAATCAACCTTCCAACATTGTATTGTTAACCAAATACTTGACCACTAAATTATCAATGGACAAATTGAAGGATTGGTCCAAAAGATAATACTTGAACACTAAACATTAGTTGTGCCATTAAACACTAGTGGATCTTTAATCTCTAGATGAATCCACTTAATGGAATTTGGTACTGTGCATATTTGTGTCAATTAATTCTCATACTCCCTAGGTGACCCAAAAGTAATGGACACTTTGGAATAAATGACATAGGAGAATACTATTCTCCAACTCAACTTTCCATTAGCAGTTGGATTAATGTAGTCTTCCAACTCTCCTAGTCATCCAATACTTCTTCTATCTATTTAACAAATGTATTTACCTACATTAGATCCAATGGACATACCATCCAATAACCCTTCTTAACAAATGACATCATTATCAAATTCCCAATCAATCCATTACAATACTAGGTATCGATATTTGTCATCTACTATGTCAATGAACTCAAAGTAAGCATAAATATTCACACAATTGAGATAAAATTCCATCTCGCCAATTTGGCAATGGGGGAAATGTGTGATTGGTTCACCAAGTACCACTAGATCGACAAGTGGACCTAATTTGGTACTCCGGTGCCGTTACTTCAAAATCGTCATTGTACGAGATGTTGTTACTCCAACTGCTGCTACTCCGGGTGTCGTTATTGCAGCTGTCGCTACTCTGGTTGCTGCTACTCCGGGTGCCATTACTTCAAAATCGTTGATGTATGGGATGTTGTTACTGCAGCTTCTGCTACTCCTATTTTCACTACTCCAGTTGTCGCTACTCCGGGTGTCGTTACTTCAAAATTGCCGCTGTACGAGATGTTGTCACTGCAATTGTCGCTACTTCGGTTGTCGCTACTCCAAGTGCCGCTACTTCAAAATAGTTTTGTACGAGATCTTGCTACTTTTTTTTCCAATATTCCATTTTTTTCTACTCCAGTCACTGCTACTACGGGTGTCGTTACTTTAAAATTGTCGTTGTACCAAATGTCATTACTCCGAGGTGTTTCCACTCCAGTCGTCGCTAATATTTGGTTTCTGCTACTTGAGTCACCACTACTCCTACCATTGTTACTGGGGTTTCAGTTACTTGTCTACACTCCCACCAACATGGATACCAATATTTTAGTTGCCACCACTTCCGATGCCACCCACTCGAATCAACACTATCATATTCTGTGACTGCAGATGAAGTTATTCCTTTGATGATGCTTCTCCATAACAAGTGAATCACCAGGTACGTCCTCAACCAACTTTAATAGATTTGGGTAATATTACACATGGCATAGGCATTCGCACTTGAGGACGGTCTTAACTTTAATTTTGGGGTAGATTTTATGTCTTTTCCCAAAGAGTCATCATTACCCTCTTTAATCACACGATTTCACAATCATTACTTAAAAATTTCCAACGTTGTTGTACGCATAGGGATTGGACACACCTGCCAAAATGTTAATCATCTGCCAAGCTATTAAATACGTTGTCATCATTACTTACCTACCACATCATTTAATTTTTTAAAATAAAAAAAAATCCACGACTCTTTCCACAACACATTTTGCACGAAATTGTTTTTCCTGTCGTTTCTCTTGAACTGGTCACCGGTACTCCTCGAGTAGGCACAATCGACATAATAGAATGGGTGGTGGAGAAGTAAGGTATGAAACAGAAAATACTACACAGATCCGTCGAAATCCCGAAGTTTGGCAAATTTTCCAGAATGTAGGTTAGGACCTGTATTTCGAGAGGTTACAGGGATTCAATGCAGACATTACAAAATAATCCACTCCTCCATGGTTTGCAGATTAAAAATCAGATTCACAGAGGAAACCATTGCAGCATCTAGTGGGTTGCCAATATCTGGTCAATGATGGTTTGTCCGGAAAACACCACTCCCAAAATTTCCAGATATGTTTCTACGTGAAGGAGAAGAAGTAAAGCAGAAATGGAAAGGATATGAACGGACTTCTCTGTTGCCTCCATGGGCCAAGGTAGCATTGTTCTTCATAAGGTATGTGGCATACGAAGGTCGTCCCTCTACCATTTACAAATATAATCTCAAATTTCTCACATCTCTTCGTTTCCAACAACGCATAAACATGCCCTATTTTCTGTGTAATAATGTTCAGCGGATGGCGCGAGAAGCTCAACACTCGCACCAAACACTCAAAACCCTCACAAATCATGGCCTTGTTAAGCTACTAGTCGTGCATGTGCTAGAGAAAATCCCTGTGAGGTGGCCGTAGTTCATAAGACTCTCGGAAGAGGACTTGGAATTTTTTTTCCCAGAAGTAGCAGAAACCCTAGCACAGAGAGATGAGTTGAGCAAGTTAGCAGAGCCTACCGAAACTATTTCATAAGGGAAGAGAATGGGTGCTGATACATAGGAATCTACCTCGGATGAAGATAAGGAAAAAGGGAAACCATCAATGGAAATTAGAGAAGTTGGGGGAATAAGGCAGGTCATTAACCTGGATTTAGAAGAAGAGGAAGCAGAGGGTTCTATTCCTCCAAACCCTTTTTCTGAACAAGAAAGAGATGTTACTACTCCCTCAGCAGATGAATAAGAAAGAGATGTTGCTATTCTCTCAGCATATGAACAAGAAAGAGATGTTGTTATTCTTCCTGCAGATGATCATGAGATGGATGATGATACCCCTTTGTCTGATGAGTAGGAGAGGAATGTTGCTACTCCTCCAATCTATGAATAAGAGGTAATTGATGTTGTTACACAAGAACCAATGCTAGAAATTTTTAAACTTCCTGTGTATGAATATGGTGCAGCTAATCCTCCCATCGATGAGAAGGTAATGACTGATGCTGTAACACAAGAACCAACGTCAGAACAAGACGTTCCTGAAAACCCTATTTTTGAAGACACAACAACTACTCCAGTTTGTGAGCAAGAAATGACTGACGTTGTTACATAAGAACCAACATCAGAGCATGTTTCTCCTGAAAACCCTGAACCAGAGTTGGGTGTTGATACTCTAGGAGAAGTGTGAGTTAAACAATATAAATGCATAGAGGTTGCAGGCAATGAAGCTCAGAATGTGGTTCCTCCTAGGGGATGGGCTGAAGAAATTCCTTTCAAACAGGAATTTGTCAAATTTTATGCAAAGAGAAGAACCCCTATTCAGGACCGTTATAGGACAACCTTTAGAAAAAGTTTGCAATTTAGGATTGAGAATGCCAAGATAAGGAAACAAGTGCTTCACCTAAATAAATGAGCATGAAGATACAAAAGAATTGCCAAGGAAGCAGTGAAGAGAAATGTCAAGGAGACTATTTCGGCAGCTACCCAAAGTGCCGATACTCCCACAATATCGGCAGCTACTCAAACTATCGATACTCCCAGAGTAACATTAGCTACTCAAACTAAGTTGGTGTTGCATACAGTAGCTACTTAGAATGATCCTATCTTGCACACCTCTACAGTACCAAAAACCACTCAGACTGATCCTATTTTGCACACTTCCACAGTAACAACATCTACTCAAGTCGAGCCAATGACAGATACAACTGAAGCTCAAGTAGTTTTGTTGAAAGCCGAGATACATAAGTGGAAGAAAACTGTAGCCTAGTTTTGGACAGGAGTTGTCCCTTCTTCAGTGCACCTAAGGACATTGAAATACGTAAGGGAGCATGCTTCTAGAGTCGTTGTTAACTATGAGGAAAAGTTGGAAGAGGAGAAGAAAAAGGGTGAGAAACATAAGGAAAAGATTACAGAGATGGAGGCACATATACAAAGGTTAAGAGATGACAAACGTGATATGTATGATATCACCCAATAGGTAGTAATGTGTCTCTCCCCTTCTCTCAGCTATGCATTGTTCCTTCATGAACAATATTTATTTTTCTGTCTGGAATGTATTCACCAGGAGATGGTTTATATATTCACCAGGAGATCATTTATAATATTAAAGACCCCATGGAGTTTCTTAGGACCTTGAAAAGTTATGACATCCTCACACAACATCTCATGTGTGAACTGTACATGTACAACTACCTGCTAAGAGATGATAAAAATTTCAATCCAGTTCCTTATGTGGGAGATGTCCAATTGAGGGCCTTTCTTTCCTACACCATTAACCAGGTGAAGTGGAAGAAGGCACTTGATTCTTTCGAGGAAAATCAGGTACACGACCCCTTCAGGTTAGAATGGAGAACTTTCAAGTTGAACATATCATCAGCAAACATAACTATTTCAGACATATTCCCAATTGGCCACAAAATATGGAAACTACACAGCAATGGTGTGTTGATCTTTGCCTAAAATAGTTGACCTATTGCAAGGAAGAGGCACTTGAAAACTGTGACTAGAGATGGGCCTTATCACCACCTGCTGTCAGGGAATGGAAAGCATTTGGGCTCCCAATTTTTGTAGAGCCATGGCAAGAATATCTAGGTATATATCATGTATGAGGTTTTGTGGGGTTCGATGGCTATGTTTGAGATTTTCAATCCCCATCATCTCGATGCCACTTGATCAATATCAACCTGATTATGAGGTCCAGAGAGAATGGTGGAAGGATATAATATTTACTACGGGATATAAGTTTCTAGGGACATATATAGTTGAGGCATATGGCATAGAAGAACTTCAAGCCCAGTATCAAGGTTCCAACCCAGATCTGTGAAAGTGAAGGCCTGCATGAGGACGATAATGTGACTAATGTTTGGGGGAGATGTGTGTAACCACAAGGATAAGAATGCACCTCTATTATGTCATTGTGTGTATTAGTTAAAAAATGTTAGAGATTGGTTGGGGGTTTACCAAAGTGAATCACTAATCTCTGAAATCTCGCAGGAACAAAGAAAATGCAGTCTGGCAAGATGATGCGATCAAGGATACGGCACATTCAGTGTGTTGAAGTTGCAAAAGAGGACCTGTTCTATGGTCCAACATTAGGTTTTGTTAATAGATTCAGCCTTTGTGTATTTTTAGGAAGAGATGTTACCCTAATCTTGGGATGCTCTGTGCTCCACGAATTGCATAAAAGGTCGAACATAGATAGAGAAGGGATTAGCCAGTCAGTCGGCTAGCTAGGAGTTGTCCTATATCAAGACTGCAACCTATGTAATCTCGTTTTATTTAATGAAAATCATTTTTCTTCTGAGTTTTCATGGCAGTTAGTTCACCGCATCCCTAATTGGGGAGTTGGGCTCGCTCTTCTGGTCAGGTGTTGTCAGCTTATGATATAGCTTTGTTGTGGTTTTGTATGAAATCTATTAGACCTGTGTGTTATCCTGCTTCATTTGAATGTTACAGTTATTTATGTTTATGCACCAGTAATCTAGTTTATGTTCTTTATTTTACTGCAATGATTGTTTACTTACATGATCAATATTGAAAGAAGCACAATATGCACATACAATGCATGGTAGACTGTTTAAGTTTAAGTAGACATTACTTTGATTTATTTAAGTGCACATTTATGTTTAAGTAGACTATTTACTTTGAATTCTTTCATTCATATGGTGTGAGTAACCTTCATTTTTTTGGTAAGGGAAAGACTCAACCACAAGGCTACAAGTTCCTCATCCAGAAAGCTACAAACATAGTTGCTGAAAGGGTGTGAATGCCTTTAACCTCATGTTGTGATTATCCCTTCAGATTAATAGGTTAAATTTGATATTCAAGGTAATTATTGTGACCAGTCTATATTAATATCGATTAATGGTTTTGAGTGCATTGAAGTGGATAAGAGAAGGGTTGGCCCACTCTCACAAGCATAGTGATAGATTTAAAAAAAACACATCTCCCATATTGTCCCCTTGGGATACCCCTACCAAATTGTTTTCGACCTCTAGTTCAGAGCCCCAATATCTCAATTAAAACCATTCATTCAAGGGAATGTATTTTATCTTCCCCTTCATCGAAAGGTGCCTTGGGTTTCCCTTTTGGTCCACTAAGAAAGAAACCTAATAAGTCCCAAAACCCCCTCTGATAAGCCCTTCTCACATAAGAAACCCTTTGAAGGGTCAATCACACATGAAAATATTGAGTATGGGTCAATCACGAATCCCAACATCCAGCTTCTCATGTAGATTTGTTATTTAAAAACCTACAGGTTGCATGGAAATATCGACGATAGTTCATCGTAAGGAAATGAATGTGTTTTATTAAGCATGGCAATATCGATGAAAGTTCGTCACACGTCATAGTTTTTCATCGCACATATAGAATCTGTGTCGTAAATTTTTTCTCTGCCAAATTTTTTTGTCGCTATTGCCACTAATTTTCGTCGCAACTTTCCACACTTTTCCATTGCACATATGGCATCTGCGTCATAATCTATTGGTGAGTTTTTTTTACTTTGGCATGGTTATTCGTCCCTATTGTGACGAAATTTCGTCACAATTGCCACACTTTATAAGGTAAACCTATCTTGATGGTGATGACACGTGGAGGGCTAATTTCATCGTTGTTTCCATGAATACCTAGTTTGTGGATATAGCGACGAAAAATAGTCTTTTCTTTTGTGGAAAGTGCAACAGATATGTGTGGCAATAGCAACGAAAAAACGTCGCAAATCTGGTCATATGTATTAGTTCTAGGAGTTCATTTGTCAAATCAACTCAAGTTATTTTTATCTGAGGTAACCAAGGATATCTAAGGAAAATTTCAGAGAGAAGATGAAGTGAAGAAGGGAGAAATTCCAAGGGAGGATGAAGTCTTGTGATGATGTGTTATAAGGTATGTTATTTAAAGGTCATATTACCATTTTCTCTATAACTATTTTAATAGAATGATTCAAATAGAGAAACTTGGAGAATGTTGAGAATACATAGGGAGGCACTTGTGGTAAAAATTTCAGATTATGGGTCATTGTATGTTTGGAGATACAATCTGTAGAAGATATGGTTTTTGACTAGTCTTGAAACCAGTCTCAAACATGTGTTTTGGGAAAAATAGCCATAACTTCTTCATAGAGGATCCAAATTCTGTGAGACCAATTGCATTGAAAATATTATAGTACTTAGTATGTTTTGTGTGAGTTTCAAAACTAGATATCAAATATTCATCATGTGGCATGCTCTTCAAGTTAGCTCTTTAGAATATGCCAGAATTCAACAAGGTCTACCATTTTCTCTATAAATCCTTTTTAGGGGCAATTGAAGGAGTGAAAGTTAGAGGAATTTTAGAGAAGAGATTGAAGAATATTGGGTACAAGTTTTATACCTTTATTTATTACAGGTACACAGTCATGCTTGTTGAAAGTTAGGGTTTGTGACTAATCCAAAAACTAGCCTTGCAAGACTGAGGTAAAGTTTGATGAAGATGTTATTCTCTTGTTGTTGAAGATGAAGAAGGTATGAGGGTCTATGATGGTATGCACCAGGTTTCTCACATGTTGAAAGTTATGGTTCTCTATGTGTTTTTGAGGTTTTTATCTTGGTGATTTGGCACATGCTTAAGGCATGTATTGGCATATTGTTTGAGGAATTTCATTAATGCTTGGCACATGCTTGAGGTATATGGTTGGATACATATATTGGATGTTTTAGAACATGTCTTTGTACATGATTGAGGAATGTCTTGGAGGATTTTGGCACGTGTTTTGATGCATATGGTTGAGATATATATATTGGATGTTTTGGTGCATACGTAAGTCACATCTTGGATGATATGGTGTATGTTTGAGGTACATATTTTGGTACATGGTTGAGGCATATCATGAGTAATATGGCATATGATTGAGAAATATCTTTGGTACATGATTTATGGATGTTATGGCACATGTTTGAGGCATATTTTAGTACATGCTTGGTACATGGTTTGAGGCATATCTTGGTGATGTTGGGCATATGTTTTAAGAGATGTTATTGGTGATGTTGGGCATATGTTTTAAGAGATGTTATTGGTGATGTTGGCATATGGTTTTGATGATGATGGTGTATCAGTATCAATGCCATTATTAGTGACATGTTGATTATTAGTGACAATGATAGGTTGATTATCAATGATAATTTCAGTGACAGATTGAGTCTTCATTTATATTCAGGGCGATAGGGTCGTGCAAGGCAGGAGATCGAAGTCTCCTTTAGGTTTGTTTTTGTAAACTAGGGGGTTGGAGCCTCCTTCCAATTGGAGCTAGAGAATGCAGGGAGTTGGAGCTTCCTTCAGGTCGGAGCCTGTAAATTAGGGGGTTGGAACCTCCTTCTAGTTGGAGCTGGAGAATCTAGGGAGTTGTAGCTTCCTTCAGGTTGTAGCCTATAAACAGGGGGTTGGATCCTCCTTCCAATTGGTGCCAGAGAATTTGGAAGTTGGTACTTCATATGAATGTAATCTTTTGATATATAAGAAATAATTATGCGGTTTTCTCCCATTTGGGTTTCCACGTAAAATTCTGGTGTACTCTGTACCTGTTGTTATGATGTGATGCATTTTTTATGGTTATATGTTTATGATATGTTAAATGAAATCATAAGTGAATGGAATCCTTGAAGTTTACATGTTCTAATTTAAAGTGGTAAAAAATGCTCAATATTGATTCGCCCCCCTTCCCCTCCCCCTCTCAGTATTGGTGAATATTCCAACAGAGCTAAGGATAGATCCATAGAATATTGAAACCATCACCCAATGGCCTATTCCCACTAATTTGACATATGTCATGAGTTTCATGGGAGAAACTCAGTATTTAAGGAAATTCATTGTGAAATTTTCTATAGTAGCAACACCATTGCATGCCATGACCGCCAAAGGAAAGAAATTTCATTGGGGTAAGACACAACAAAGAGCATTTGAATACTTGAAGAATAAAATTAGTGATGCTCCAGTGTTAGCCATGCCAAATTTGTAGTGACCTTTTGAGCTAGAGATTGATGCTAGTGGATATGCATTAGGAGAAATACTCTCGCAAGGAGGAAGGTCTATGTGTTTCCATTCAGATTTGTTTCATGGAGCAGTGCTTGATTATCCCACATATGATAAGGATCTATTTGAAATTGTACAAGCAATAACTAAGTGGAAACATTATCTCTCATAAAAGGGACTATCATACACATAGGTCATCATCCCCGTCAGTATATAAAAAGTTAGAACAAGATGAAACGAATGAGGAATTACAATTGGTTAGGTTTCTTGTAGCAATTTCATTTATTTATTAAGTAAAAGAAAGTATTCATGAATAGACTAGCATACATGCTCTCTCGACCACCATTAAAGAAGATTGTAGCAATTGGAATGATAATGCAACTTGAGCCTTTCACTCGTGAACTCCTAAGTGAAGATTATGAGAGAGATGAAGATTTAAGAGGAGTCTATGAGAAGATAAAGGAGAGGGTGGTTGTTTTCATGGAAGGAAATGAATATCATGTCCAGGATAGGTTGTTGTACAAACTAGACAAACTATGCATACCTCGGTATAAAAGAGTTCAGTTAATAAGAGAAGCACACACTTCTAGGGTTGCTGGACATTTTGGCGTAACAAAGACAATGGAGAATATATAACGATATGTGTATTGGCCAAATATGTAGGAGAAAGTGACAATTTTTTTTAGAGACTATGTTCTTTGCAGCACTAGCAAGCCAAGCAATAGGAAACTTGGTTTGTGCATGCCATTGACAGTACCAAACAAGCCTTAGGAGAATATCTCCATCGATTTTGTTGGAGGTTTTACTATGAATCGTAGAGGCCATGAATACTTGTTCGTTGTGGTGGACCATTTAAACAAGATGTGTGTGCACATTCCCTATAAGAAGACAATCTCTAGATGAGAAGCTGCTAAACTATTTTTCAGCAATGTCTAGGTACATTTCGGATAGCCAAATTCCATCATATATGATTGAGACAACATGTTCTTAGGAATATTTTGGACTACACTTTGGGAAACAATGGATACCGAGTTGAAGTACTCCATCGTCTTCCATCCTCAGATTGGTGGAAAAACTGAGGTAGTAAACAAGATGCTGGTGCAATTGTTGAGAGGATACAATAGAAAACATCCAAAGACTTGGGACGAGAATATAGTCTACATCCAACACTCTTACAATAGAGCACTTCATTCTTCCACCAACAAGTCTCATTTCAATACTTGTTTTAGTTATTTACCTCCTTCACCATTTGATATTGTTTATGGACAACAAAAAGAAGAAGAAAAACTACAAGGAGAAGAACAAAAGGTAAGTGAATTAGTGGACAAGATCACACACATACATCTAAGGGTTCAAGAGTAGCTCGAGAGGACCCATTAGTTGTACAAAGTCAGTTATGATCAACATAGGGAGGATCATAAAATATGTGTTGGATACAAGGTGTTTCTCTATCTCTCTAAGGAACGCATGCAAGGAGAAACAAAGAAACTCAAGCCCCTTAGATATGGACCATTTGAGATCATTGAGAAAGTGAATGAGAATTCCTTCAAACTAAAACTTCCACCTTATATGAAGATCAACTCAGTGGTGAATGTGGAAAATTTGAATTTGTTTTAACCCTCCATGCTTGATGAGGAGGAAGAACATCGGGTTATTTCGATTGTTGAAGACCTTGCACCTCATGGACTTGAGGAGTTGAAGGAAGACATAGTTCTAGAGCATAAGGAGCAAACGAATCATAGAGGAAAATAAAAAATATGGTAGATTGGTCTCAAAGGATAGACTGGAAGGAAAGAGAAGTGGTATGAGAGGAACCAGATTGCAAGCGAGTTTCCTCATCTATCATTGGAAACTTTTGGGGACCAAAAGCCTCCCAATGGGGAGGTGCGATTCGAATCGGATCTGAAAAGAACAATTGGCTATCGACAACAGACGCTAAGATGATCAATATAGGCATTGTTAAGAATATAGATAATGAAGGAAATCAACTTATTGGCGTGAAGGGCCCCATGCCATCATGATTGATGTCCATTTTGTATGTAATATATGTAAATTTAGGTAGTATATTTTTGTATGTAAAGGAATAGTCAGACTCTCATAATACCATTTTCCACGTGGGATAAAAGACAAACAAATGAACAAAAGGAGAAGCTAGCTGGAGTGAAGCTGAAGGGTTGGGGATGCCTAACCTTCCAACTATTCTCCCAGTGGACTCAATAGTCTATATAATGTTTCTCCACAATGAGAGAGGGGTTCTTTGGCTATGAATGATGTAGAGAGGCTGCCCAGATGTCTTTGAGGAGCATAGAGATGAACCAAAGAGCCTGTAACTTGCCCATTGTCAAATAATAAAGAGCCTGATCGAAGCCAAAATGAATGTTGGTTTTCCCGTTTGGGTTTCTAGGGTAAATTCTACGTTTATGTGTTATGACGGATTTTGGTTGCATTTTCCAGGAATGGTTAATGTGTGCACTGTAACTTAATGGTTTACTGCATTTTATTTAGTGATATGGAATTTTTTACCAATTTGGACTTGAGTTCATTTTATATGAATATGGTCATTATGGTTTTGTAAGCTAGCCTAACAACTCTTTAACCATAGTTGTGATTGATTTCTATGTTGGGAAATCGTCGACCATCCTTCCTGAGACGTTGCAGATTACTTAGGGGTTTCTAATTTCATTTTTTGAGTCATTAGGCATATTCTTGACTTGCTAGGCATTTTTCCTTTGCCCATAAATCACCGATGGCATATATGTCGAAATTTAGGGTCATTTGGAAATTCGTTAGCTACCCGTAACACATATACACATTTTGAAATTTAATTCACTACCTATTTCACCCCAAAATGTTTTCCTCTGTCATGGAGTAACAAACTCAAATTCCAAAACATTTTGACTCATCGTAGGTTTCCAAACTCATCCCAAATGTTTTCTTTATGCAACAGGTTATTGAATCCTCCCTCTACACATTTTTACATACTTTCGACTATCAAATTCTCCCTATATACTTTCCCCACAGTTGTTGGTTGCAAAATCCGATTTTAAATCGCTTTTCCTTCATGGTTGGTCCTCAAATCTGCACTTTGACTAATTTTTTTACCCACATGTCAACCCATTTCAACCACGATTTCCTTTTGGTCAACTTCCTTTCCCCATTTGATCGACGATCATTCTTAGTCGACCTAATTCACCTTCACTTCGACCGAGTGTCCTAGTTGTTGGGTTTGTTTCTTTTGGTCGACCTAAATTTCTTCTAGCTTGACTTGATCGACTTGCCCTATTTTTGACTTCCTTTCCAACTTGAATTGACTCATTTCCTTTCTGACTTGACTTATGTCTTGAGTGGTCGAGAATTTATCTTCATCCAAAGGGGAAAAGTTATATTTTTTAAACAGAGAATTCCTTGTTGGCGACATGGATAGGATATAAGCCTCCTATTTATGGATCAAAAGCAATCACCAAGGATGTGGTATCAAAAATTTGATACTTATATGTTGGGACTTGGCTTCACAAGGAGAAAAGAAAATCATTGTGTGTATTTCAAATTAATTGGTGATCCTCTCATTTATTTGTTCTTTGTCTATTCTTCTTATGAAAGTCTATAATTTTACAATGCTCTCCTTCTCCTTGGTGAAAAGGCCCTTTGAGTATGAGGGAGAGTGAAGAAATAGGGAGAGCTAGGGGGTCAATACACAGAGGAATCTAATTAAATAAGAGAATTTTTTACCTTGGAGAATGGTGCTCAGTCTATTATTGTTCTGCAAGTCTATAAGTTTACAATGGTGTCCTCCTCCTTGGCCAAAAGGCCCTTTGAGTATGAGGGAGAGTGAAGAAATAGGGAATACCAACAACCATGGATCTTCACTTCCCATTCCTTATACTTATCTACTATTCGTCTTTATCATTTAATTAATTATTTTAAATGTTCCTATCACATCCTCATTTGTCTTATTCAATTTTACACTGGCATTGTTTTACATAGCTTACATGACCTTGATTAATTGTCATGTTGTCTTACAGGATCTGATTCTTACCCATTCTTCTATCTGGATTTATTCTAGATCAAACCTCCCCATTGAGAGGCTTTTTGGTCTCCAAAATCTCTAGGAAACTAATTTGGATCAATGTTGTCTACATGTGTCTTTGACATTGGTAGCTAGCTACAACTCTAACTATGGCCCCGACTCTAGCTCATGGATTTAGCTACTAGCTCTAGTCCTTGGCTATGGCTCTGACTCTGGTTTTGGCTCACTTGCTCCTACAATACATCAATCTTTTCACTGACTCTTGGTGTTGTGAAATATTTGAATTCAAACTCTAGACTCCACACTCATTCTCATATCCCTCTTTAACTTGGAGACTGTCCATCTTGGCTACCAATGAAGCCAAGTTGAATGCTAGTCTCTTCAATGTGACCCCAACATGCTACCATCATCCAAAACTTATCAAGTCTGGTTGCATTCCTTTGCTAGGATCTATTGCTTCCTGCCATGGAAACAACTCTTTGTTTCCTTCACATGTTGGAAAGGCACATCATGGAGTTCTGAAGAACTCCTCCCTCCAAGGTCATTGACCCTATGCATCAATCACTGACACATCTTCAAGAAGGAAAAATTCTGTTGGAAAATTGTAGGTATCAATTGGAACGTTATTTCCCTAGTGATTGGAATCCACTCATTGTCCTCTTAAATAGTGATGCAGACCTATGATGCTACTATCTCCCCTTGGAAAACATCTCCTCCTTAAACTGGAAATGTAGGAAGTTATTCACCTCCTATACTCTTCACTCTCCACACTCTTTTACTGGCTATGCAGTGTATGGGATGAAGCTCTGGGTAAATTCTCCAACACTTCATTTCCCAATGTTCACTCAACTTGCAGTGGTTGAAAAAGTTCACATGTTTGTTACAAGGCTTACTTGTCATACTCCTCCTCTCCATGTGCCTTGGTGTATGCTATTGGACTAGAGGAGCCTTCTTTCCATTCAAATTTTGGAAACCATCAATCTACTTAACATGGATTGCTTCTTCTAGGAGGATGCCTCATAATGGAATTTATTCCCACAAAAAAACTTTCCTCTACGTACCAATAACTGTGTATGGTATGGCCTCTCTTCTTGCAGCAGTGACAAATAATATATATATATATATATATATATATATATATATATATATATATAGTCTTCTTCTTCTTGCTTTGGCTGATTATCTTGTTGTTGTCTCTAAGGGCAAGCGTGGGTTGATTATGCAAACTCTCCTCATTGCTTCTCTCCTTCAATCTACCATAAAGTTGCGTTGGTAGTGAGTTGATACCTTCACTCATTGTTGTTTCTCCTTCTCTTGATGAACAAGCCAACTTCGACATGTATGTTTCCTTCATGAAAATGGTTTTCTTCATGGTGATAGAGTTTTCATTTCTTCCATCAAAGCCTCATAGGCCTTCATGCTTGTACCAAGGTGTGACTACAATGGGGGTTAATATGCCTTGTCTTCTCTTATATCTCCCTTGTCCATCATAGCCAATTTTCTTCATCAGTTTAGAGCCAATACCCCTGGTGTGATTCTAAAATTCACAGAGCTACTCTTGAGAGGTGTCTATGGAAGGTGAGCTTACTAAGGTATCCTTAGTCATGGTTCTAGCATATGAAATGACAATGGAAGGCTTCCTCGCTCATATGTTCTCTTGGACATCTTCTTGAATCATTTAAAAGGACTTCTCTTGCTTTTCCAAATCTTGTTGCAGTTGTGTCATCATCTGTGTGAATTTGTCCTCTTTCCAACCATCCAATTGGATGACCTTCTCACAAAGATGTGCAATCTATGCTCTGTGCTTTTCTGAATTTGACATGACTGTTGTGAGGGTGTCGTAACGTTCTTCAAACTTCTTCTTGAGGAATGCCAAAAAATTGGTAGAGATGTCCATGTGTTTCTCCATGTCTATTATCCTCTCATTAAACATGTAACCTGCACCTTCAAGCTCTTGTTATCTTCATGAAGCTCAACATTACTGACCCTTATGTCTTTCAACTTATCTCTACTTGCTATGCCCATGTTGTAGTTTGAAATATTTTTTTCGTAGTTCTGGAAGCAATGTCTTAGTCAAGGTTGCAACTGCTCTAATACCATATGTTGTGTAATCGAGGGGCTCATAACCCACTCACTTCACCAACACAGATACCTGTGCAAAATTAGATTTCTGAACACTATCTCAGTTCTACCTCTGATAATTTCATATGCTTCTGTGTCTCTTGGAGGCTACCAAGAGATAGTCTTATTCCATGCTCTTCTGCCCTGTGTAAATATCTATGTGCTTCTCTGGAGGATGCAATACTTGTTCTTTGGTGTGACCAAACTATCATACGAGGATTGGCTTTGTTATCATTCTAATCACTCCTCCTTTAGACACTGTGAATGTTCTAGTGGCAAGCTAGCATTATGGGAAACAATATATATATATATATATATATATATATATCCTTCAAAGAACAACATGACTATGAGGAATACCAACTCTCACCAAATATGGAATTTGGTTTGTCATAATCGATATAAGTTGGATGCACTCCAAATGCCTATGATTAATAAAGGAGAATGAAATTTTAAGCAATAAACTATGGCAAAGTGTGGAACCTTTGGTGATTTCCAAGCTCAGGATTAGAATTTTAACAAGCTGCTTGAGGCTCAACATGCACTAAGGGTTTGTGCACACTACTAAATGGTGAAGAAATTTTTTCTTGCTAATGTTGTTTGACCACCAATAGTGTAAACCTAAAATGCATTATCAGAGGCCCAAAATAAAGGAAATTACAGTGGAGAAATATCCAATCTATCTCTAGAAATGCATCACTATATAAGAGTCAAGGAAACCATACTTGCCTCTCTTGTTGTAATTACTTTCTCATTGCCAAAACATTTTCCAATCTGTACTAAATCGAGTGGAATCAACCAACAAAAAAATTACATGCCCAGGTAACAAGTTAAATGCCTAGGGTAGACAAGTTCGACTCATGCAATCTTAAATTCACCCAACAATCTATCTCTAGCAATTACAGTGGAGAATCATCCTAGAAATCTTAAATTCACCCAACAATCTATCTCTAGCAATTACAATGGAGAATCGTCCTAGCAATATTAAATTCACCTAGCATTTTTTAGAATTTTCATATCAATCTTAAATTCTCCCATTGTTATTTATAATTGCCCCAACAATCTTAAATTCACCCAAGACTTTTAGAATCATCCCAACAATCTTAAATTTGCCTAGTGTTTATGGATAAATTCGTGAGTGCGGACATAGACCAATCTCCCCAAGATCCACCTGGATCTGGAACAAACCGTAACAGAATACTACTCTTTCCCTAGATCTAACTATTGAACAAACTAAGAGAAATGGATAGTGTTCATACCTTATAAACGCTCTCCTTTAATCTCTGTTGTTCCTCGCTCTGCTCCGATTCTCTTGTGTCATCCAGTCACAACAACACAAACCAATCACAACAAAGGCATTAATATATTCAATACCTAGTCTATACATGTGATCAAGGAATCATGTAATAAGATAACATCATCATTATGGGAAAGGGACATATTCATATATTGCATTAACTGAA